>VMDO01005228.1:0-114315 GCA_007922755.1 Pedetes capensis
GCAGGACACTATTTAAATAGGTTGTTTTGATAGTCCATCCTGAAAAATTATAATAATCATACCTTGGACGAGCAATTACTTAAAGGTTTTCAAAACAACATTACAATGCCCTCTTTAATAGTAAAACTTTAGAAGCAAGATCAATATCAAATAATAAAAAGAATGATTAAATTACTATATAACCTCCAATTAGAATACAATGCAAGTAATTAATGTGTTAATTATGCTTAGAAAGAATAGAAGATAGTGCAGGATAATGTTCAGTTTCAATTTCATAAGGTACAAAATTTTATAAACATCACAATCTCAACTCTGATTAAAAACTTAAATATATGTTTAATTTATATTATAATATGAACAAAGGTTATGAAGAAATCCTTGGTTTTTTTTTTCTAAGAGGTATTTTGGAGGTGGCAAAAAAACAGTGATGGAAGTATATTTGTGTCTTTTAAAAATTATTTCTGGAGTTCTAGCATTGCCTCTTCATCTTCTTCTGCACTCTATAGTGTTTCTGCTCCAAGATTTTTCTTGATGGACATTTCTCTAGAATGTTTGCATTCCTTCCCAAGTTCCTCCCTGTTTTACATCCTGTTATGGACTGAATTGTGTCTCACCAAAGTATGTTGAAGCCCTAGCTTCCAAAATGATAGCATTTGGTGATGGGGCTTTCAAAGGTATTTAGGTTTTGAGGAGAGCTGGGCCCTTAAGATGGGATGAGTGTCCTTATTAGAGACACTGGAAAGCTTGCACTCTCTCTATTTTGTTAAGACATAGTGGGAAGTTGGCCCTCTAAAGCTGGACCAGGCCTTCACCAAAAACCCACCCATGTTGGCATGCTGATCTCAAGACTGCCAGTCTCTAGAATGGTGAGAAAATAAGCTTCAGTTGTTTAGGCCTCCCAGTCCATGGTATTTTGTTATGGCTTACTGAGAAGACTTTCATAAACTAGGGTAGAACACCCTCAGATTTCCTTCCTGGGAAGAGGGGCGGTTCCTCCAGCCTGCAATGTAGTATCCAGTCTGCACTTGAAACAGGCTCCAGGCTCTCAGTTTGTTACCTTCTTCTTGGGCTGTTCAGTTCAACATCTTCATCTTTCTTCACTCTCTAAGCTTCTCCCTGACTCTCCAGTTTCATATTCTATACTCCTGAGACTGCTGCACAGCTCATTACCATTAATGTATTCAGCTCTCCCCACATTTTCATGTAGCATACAAGCACTGAATATGCTATATGATTCCAGGAAGACTACAGTGGTCAAAGGCTCTACTCTATGTGGGGCTTTCCTAACTGCTGCCCTCAGAGGTCAGTAAAGGCTCAAGCCTCACTCATTGTAAGAACAATCACATTTGCTCCCCTCTGAAAGTTCCCCACTTTTTCTGAGCAGAATGAATATTTCTCTTGTCCTTTGCATAATCTTCTGAGTGTAATAAGGATTTTGAAGTTGTACCTCTCTAACTCTGAAGCCCACTCCCACAAAGCTAGGGAAAGAGAAAGGAATGGTGTTACCATTTCCATCTTGGAATTTTGCTACACTGGATTAAGAGAGCAGATATGGCTATCTTTGATTTCCACATTTAACACATACCATTCTTTTCAGATTTAGTAAGGAAGGGTCCAAGATAACTTTTTCTCTTCAGAGTAAAAGTCATTAGGCATAGAGGTACATATGTCTCCTTATTTCTTCCAGCTCACAGAACTCACATGCACTAAGCCTAATCACATGAATCCAGTATACCTTGATTTCATCCAAAGAGTTGACCATTGTAGTCTTCCTCAGGGCATTGGCTAACTACCATGTTTATGTTTTGAACAATGCATTTTCTTTAGCTCTTCTACAGCCAAGATTTGACCAGCCACACAGCATGGGGGGCCCTCCTCACCAAAGTAAAAACCAATTTTTTGCTTGCAAGCTGAGCCGTCATATCTTCCCTCCTGACCTTGCATGTATTATTTTGAATGTAATGTATTTTTAAATTGCTGCACCATTTTAAATATGTAAGGGAGAGCTGAATTAAATATTATTTGTGGCGTACCCTGGCTTGCAAAAGGCCTCTAAATCTGATCCTTTATATCAGGTCAATGCCTAAATTCCATTACTTGAGATTGCAAATGACAATGTTTGAAGAACTGTGGGTACACATTTGGAGGCAGCATCGAAAATTCAGCCCATAATGCTAACTTTGTTTGAAAAGATCTTGATTTTCCAGGAAGCCATCTCAAGACATTCTGCCTGTTCCTTAACTCTGTCTCCATCATGGATAATGCATTAATAGCCTAAGGATGACTCAGCAGTTGGTTCTTCAGGAACCATAATCTAGAGTCAAAAGGAGTTCCTGGCTGAAAAGAAGGGGCCCATTTTTAAAGCAAAATACAGGATACATTCCAGAGCAAATAAAACAAGTGAGCTCACGTTAAGACAAGAATGGAAGAACATTCACTGTAGCCACATTATCTCAAGATAATCATTCTCTATTTTTGCCTACTGCTTCCCAGGTCTATATCTTCCACATCCACAGCTGCTGCCTGGCCAAGATGAGTGTCCAGGGCACAGATAAATGAGATTTTTATGCCTCAAGTGAAATAAGTACTTCTCTGAATGGGTGCATGTGTATATATACACATACACACACATTCATAATCAACAATATTCTCTGTAAATACAATCTTGCTATCAAGAGGTGAAATAAAATAAAATAAAATAGAGTGAGTCTCACTCAGGCTGAGGATAGGGCTCTTAGGCCTGTTATTTAACCTTCAAACCCCATGGAGTCTAAATATCAAGTGGTCAAGAATACTAGGACATGGTGAATTTCTCTACAGCGAGGACACATCCAAACAATATTCAAAATGTGATATCAAGAGCTGATGCTAGTGACAGGAAAACAGAGGAAACAGTGTCAAGCAAGAGTAGTTGTATATAAACAGAAGTAGAACCTTATGTTCTAAAACACATAGATGAAAAGTACTTAGTTCTCTATTTGTGTACAACAAATTGTCACAAAACTTAGGAACTAAATGCAACAAATGTTTATCTTACTGCTTCTGTAGGTCAGGAATCTGGGCATCACTCAACACTGCGCCTCCGTCCCAAGGCTTCTCTCAAAGTATTGACCAGGGATACAATCTCATGTGAAGACTTGCTGAAGAACATTCTGCTTCTGAGCTCACTCACACCACCAAGGGTAGAATTTGGCTCCTCAGTGGAACTAAGCTATTGGACTGAGGCAGTGATTTTTGGCTGGAATCATCCCTCAGTCACTAGACACATGGGTCTCTCCACAGTGCTGTTAATAACACAATGGCTTACTTTGATCAAGCAAGCAACAGAAGATACTAAAGACAAAAACCATTGTCTTCTTGTAATCTGATCTCCAGTGTGAAATCTCATCACCTCTACCACATTTTGTTCACTAGAAGCAAGTCACTGAATCCAGCCTGTACTCAAGGGGAGAGAACTATAGAATGGCATGATTTCCAGCAGGTAGAGATCATTTCAAGTGATCTTGAAAGTTGCCTAACACAAGGAGGAAGTAAATATTAACTATAAGCGACTGACAATGGCATACATTATAGGCTGGAATATACAACAGCGTATGATTTGTGTGGGGTTGGGATTTAGCTCAGTTGGTAGAGCGCTGCACTGCAGTCTCTGAGGTCCCGAGTTCAATTCCCAGCACCACAAAAATTGGGAGAAGGACCTGGCAATCCACTCCCAAGGCAATCCCGAAATAGCCATTGAAAACCCTGTGAGGGTTGCTATGAGTCGGATACCGACTTGACGGCACCTAACAACAACAACAATGATTTGTGTACTATTTTGAATGACAGGCTTTAAGATACTCAAACTGTACATATCTTGATGTAAGGATTTCTCTTTTAGTAGTTACTAAACCAAAAATATTAAACACTAACTATCACCAATTTCCCTTCTTCCATATTGTAAGGACAAGGTACCTAAGAAATATTACATTGATTCTGGTGGGGATGAGATGAGAGTGAATGAAGCAGAATATAAGAGAGAGGGTCTATCTGCCTATGCGAGAAAAGTTATGATACTTTAGGGGAAGGATGTATGTATAGGGAGAACATTAGAAGGCCATGGATGATGGACAATAAATACAACTCCATAACAGAATTGCCTGCAGCTGTGCCACTGTGGTGTCTGATCCTGTCAGAACTCAGAAGCTAAGCAGGGTTGGGTCTTGTCAGTACTTGGATGGGAGACCACGGGGCAACACCAGGTGCTGTAGGCTTGGGAGAAGGACCTGGCAACCCACTCCCAAAAACCAATCAGCCATTGCAAACCGTATGAACAGCAGAGAAACACTAACAATAGTGTTTCACCTGTCATACATAAGGTCACTATGAGTTGCATACCGACTCAACAGCACCTAACAACAACAACAACAACACAATAGTTTTAAAGCCGATGGAAAGAAAAGGAGAAGACGAGAAAGCAACTCCCATGATAATCAGGGCTTGGGAGAGACAGATGGACAGAGAGCTTTAGGAAGACTCATGTGTTGTGGCCCATAGCTGTAGCACTGTAGCGTCTGATCTAGCCAGGTCTCAGAAGCTAAGCAGGGACGGCCTGGTTAGTATTGGGATGGCAGACCACCTGGAAACACTAAGGGCTGCAGAAGGACCTGGCAACCTACTCCCCAAAATCAATACGCCATTGAAAACCCTATGAATAGCAAAAAAGCACCGACAATAGTGTTTCACCTGTTGTACATGTGGTCGCTGTGAGTAGGACACACACCTGACAGCACCTAACAACAACATGTTTTGTGTGACATAATGCTTCTATGAAATTTCGATGAGCTAAATGTTCAGTGAAAACCTACATTTCTTTGAAATGCTCAAAGTGTTGAATTTGTATCACACTGTTTGAATGTGACACACAGAAAAGCGCAACTAAATTCTTTGTTTTGTTTTGTTTTGTAGTCCTGCAAGGTTGAATCTAGGGCCTCGCACATTCTAGCCAAGTGCTTTACCACTGAGCTTCATCCCCAGACCCTTTTCATTCTTTTAATGTTAAGACATGGTCTCACTAAGTTAAGCAGACTGCCTCTGGCCTTGAATTTATAATCCTCCTGCCTCAGCATCATGAGTCACTGGGATTACAGGCATGTGCCACTGGGCCCAGCTTTGGTTTTGTTTTTGAGGTGCTGAGGATTGAACCTAGGAACTTTTGCATGCTAGGCAAGCACTCTACCTGAGCTACATCCCCACCCCTCACAACCAAGGTTTTATCTGGCCTACCTAGGACACTGTCTCAAGAAAATAGTTCTAGATATTCAAGAACTATGCATAAAAGTATGAATGAAATCATTAATTATGATAATGGAAAATTGTGAAAAATTTCAATGTCCAGTAAAAATAAAGCAGAATAAAATCATGAAATGTTCCATAAATAAGTTAATATGATGATTATAAAGATTTTAAGTGATATAAAATCTATAATAGGCCATGAAGAGGGGAAAGATAGATTATACAAATTCACATGTAATATGATCAGGCTACATGTAAAAAAAAAACATGTACACAAAAGAAACTAGAACAATAAAATGGTGAAAGATCAGAAAAAGAGAGACTGTGATGGATGGACTTCTACTCTGTTCTCTTTTTCCCTATCACTGCTTCTTTCTTTAAAAGACACTGGAAATTCCTAGGACCTGCTGTCTACACTCAGCAGGAGGCACATGCTTTGCTTTTCCATTCTTTTACTGTCTCTCATGGCCTGTCTGAAGGAGCAGATGAAAAAAACCATCACTAGAAATCTGCAGTGTGCATGACAACCTTCAGTACAGTAGAGAGTTGGAGCCTATCCTCCCTGCCCCTGTCAGCTACTCTTCAGCCTACCACCATGCATCAAAGATCATATAAGTCTTTAAAATATCCTCTCTCTGTACCTCCTAAGCTATCTTATCTAGAACATCTGCATATGTTAACATCTTAAATGATTGCTAACTCTTGAGATTAGTTGGTGCTGTAATCCAAATACTTCTTAAAAAGGGAGTCAAAGATAAAGTCCTGGACACCTTAGGGTGCATTTCTTCATCAGAATATTTTCCTGACATGATAACAAGGAAGAAGACTATGTCCTTTCAGGAGATAGTATAACCAGGAAAGAAGAGAAATAAGAGGAAGCATGGAAGGCATTCTTTCCTTCTTTCATGGTGCTATGCAGGGGAATGCCATTAGAGACCAAAGGGACTGAAAGGCCATTCCAGATACACAGAGAATTCAGAAAGGCCTAGTCCCTCTATGACCCTATTGAAAGAAATGCCCAAAGAAGGTATATACCTAGGGAAAATGTGGGATCAGAGGGGCGAAGTGGTGAACCACAGGTATTCACATTGTATGTGCAGAGAAAACTATCTTCCCACTGCAGAATCTGCCTGTCTGTTAAATATCTCCCAAGGGAAGAGTGAAAATACTATTCATTTGCAGCTCAGTAGGATAAGAAAGAAAAGAAAAGAAAAAACAACAGACAAACCTTCCCCCATGACTCCAACTCTGCCCAGACAGAGACTAGGAAGAATGAAGAGGAAACTTTAGGGCACTTCTTCTACTCGCATGCTGTCTCGTATAGTCCTATTTCTGGAGCAGCTGGGGAAGACAGGCCTAGTGATTACACTGTGAACAGGTAGCAAGTGAACGCAAGGGTTGCATATGAAGAAGGAGATTCTGTGTCAGTTCTTCCTCTTCCTGGTACTTAAGTTTGATGGTCAAGTCATTCCAAGGTGTAAGATACCTAGGTGACTTGTCTTGAAGGGGTTAGCACATTTCTTTTGTTATGGATGCTAATGAACATTATGCCCCATTCCCTGCCTACCTCACACGAACAGTGAGGCACTAATGAAGAAATGGTAACAATGACAGTCCCTCTCAATCCTCACAGCATCTCCCCAACCATTCCAACAATCAGCACTATAGACAGCAGAGCAGGTAGGATACTTGGATGTGGTCATTTTGTTTCCTGCACCCTAAGCAGAAGTCACTTCCGGGCCATAGTATTCTTCCCCATAAATTCCCCCTATAACCTGCTGCTTTCCATCAACTGATGGTGGCTTGGAGAAGAATCCAGACATTCATGAAGGATATACCCCTTAGACATTTGCAAATGCCCAAATTACAAATGGCAAAATTTGGACTGTGAGTCACGTGCTCACTCCATTTGTTTATGAGCTATAAGTTAAAAGTCTTCTTAGCATCAACTCTCATTTCAGTATTTGTTTTCAGTACAACTGCTTTCCTGTCAATGTTCCCCCACCGTTCCTCAATACCACTGCAGTCTGCACCATCTCTCCTAAGGAAACAGTTATTAGAACTTTGTGTTGTTTTGTTTTAGTTTTTACTACTTCATAGGAAATACAGCTTAATGAAGAGTAGAAAATAATGTTATGCTGAGGTATGGAATGGGTCAATCAGACCCATTCAGGTGTCATTAGATCCTCTTGGGCACACAGCCCCATCATGTATAAGATTCACATTTGTGCCCAAGCAAAATAACAAATCAGTTTTTGGGCAATGCTCTTAAAAACTTCTAACAAACATAGCAGTTAAAGTTCTTAAACACAGAATACTTAAAGACATAGTTCACAAATTAAAAGTCTGAAGTGGTAGAGTGAAATCACTAAATGTCCACTTGATCACTTCTAGTCCTTTCAATAACCTTTCACAACTGAAAGAAAAACACTACCGCATGACAAGAATGAGGATAAATAAGGTCCACTGAGGCCAATGTTTGTTCTACATTCAGCAAAATGCACACTTTGAATTTTCTCAAGCAGGTACAAAATACACCCCTAAATGTGTACAAACCACATCTCTCCAACGTAAATGGTTTAAGAGCTTTAGATAACCTTGGATTATGTCTTTGAGGAAAAAAACTAGACTGTATAGAATGAGCTCTTCCTCTGTGACTCCTATGACACCTAAAAGAATAATCACAGCAATTACATATCAGAAACAGAGAAGTGATAATTACAAAAATGAAATGTTCAGCTACCACTTGGCTGACCAGCAGAGGCACTAACTTTTATATTTCCCCATGGGGGCATATTTGAAAGAAGCACAGAATAGAGGAGACACGAAATAAAATTACCAGGACCTGGGGATTTATTCTTTCTGCTATACAAAGGAAGGGGTAGCGGGACACTAGCAGGAGCATTCTCATCTTGCTCTTTGCAAAAGATAGCAAAATGCTGCCCTTCACCCACTTAATTTAATTTCCTTCAGAAACAATGACATGGCTCATGCAGTCTACTATGCACTCCTCCTCCATCAACTTGACTTCCTAGTTGGCCTGCTGCCTTACCCATCTAAAGAGTTTGTTCCAGAATCAGCAGAGGGCTTTTCTTTTTCTCTTTTTATTTATTTATTTTTTTTGAGGGACATCTGAGCAACAGCACACTGAGAAATTGGTCCATCTCAGCTGAGCAAAGGCTATAGTTAAACAGCTGGAATATCAGAGAAACAAATATTCTCTCTCTGCCTTAGTCTATTGAAAAATCTTAATAGTTCCAAACACACACCAGATAATAGCTAGTATAAGAGTTATGGATGAAATAATAGTTGACCATAAGGGGCAAAAATACTGGGGATAGACCAGGTGTTGAGTCAAGAACAATACTCCCAAATCCTTTTTTGCTTCCAGCTACTCTGAACTGTATATAATAGAACACAGTTGATTTTCACAGTATGCTTAGACAATTATCATTCTTACTTCTTGACATAGTTTTGTGGCTACAGAGCAGACCAGGTGAAGCTATTGCTGGCAAAGATGTGAATGTGACTGTGTATAC
This sequence comes from Pedetes capensis, assembly GCA_007922755.1. Taxonomy (NCBI): domain Eukaryota; kingdom Metazoa; phylum Chordata; class Mammalia; order Rodentia; family Pedetidae; genus Pedetes; species Pedetes capensis. Next base: position 8,814 of record VMDO01005228.1, read on the forward strand.
ATATAAGGTACTTGTCACAACCACTCCTCAACACACACACTGAACACCCCTAAGTTGTATAAGGCTTAGATGGTCCTCAGCTGACATTTTGGGGAATTAAAATACAATATTTGAAGAGAGACAGGAATACATAATATTTTCAAACACTGAAATTTTGTTTTTTTAATTAAGCATATAATTAAATATATTATATGCTTGGTGTAGGTTTTCTCATTTCTTTTACTTTGTCTAACACCTCTACTAAAATGAAAGCAAAATATAGGTAAGAACCATCTTCACATAATTGTGGGAAAGTATAAAAGAAAAGTTTGTACTGAACTTGTTACAACCAAGGTAAAAAAAAAAAAAACACTGTGTATGTATAAAATACAATTAACCAATAAAAATACTTTCTGATTAGGAGAAAGGGCTAGTTTTCCATTTCAAACATGGAGTTATTCTTATAAAAAGGTTTTTGAAAATATGCACCACAGAGACAGTTCTAAGGGATATATCAGGTGTGATATGAGAAAAGGATTCTGTATGAAATGAGTTGGTGACTCAGTGGGAACAGGTTTGGCAGCCTCCTTCCCTTCCCAGCTCCTCCAGGGTCTTCACTATCCTAATATGAATGGTGAGTCTCCAGGTACATAGAATTGGATAATCATGGTCAAAATTTATTTGCAACAGAAACTCCTATGAAAGGAGAAGTATTTTGTGGGATTATTATTTTTCAGAGCACATTTTGGGAAATGCTACTTTTTAGAATAGGTTCCTAAAATATATACTTCTCCAAGACAAAGGGAGCTTATTATGTGGCTAAGAGCACCTGGTCATGACCTTTCTAAAAGCTGTTGTTGTTAGGTACCATTGAGTCGGTATCTGACTCATAGCAACCTTACTTACAACAGGCAAAACAGTATTGCCAGTGCTTTTCTGCTGTTCATAGGGATTTCAATGGCACATTGGTTTTTGGGAGCGGGTTGCCAGGTCCGTCTCCTAAGCCTACAGCACCTGGATTTCCCAGGTGGTCTCCCATCCAAGTGCTAACCAGGCCCACCCTGCTTAGCTTCCAAGATTTGATGGGATCAGATGCCACAGGGCTACGGTGGCAGGCTTCTAAAGGCTAGTGTTTCTCAAACTTTAGTATGCACAAGAATCACCAAGTGATCATGTTAAATGTATTCCAGTTCCATATATCTCAATGGGGCCTGAGATTCTGCATTCCTAACAAGTTCCTAGGTTATGCTAATGGTGTTGCTCTGTGAATTGCTTCTTGAGTAGGCAAGAGGCTTGATCATATCTGTCTTCAAGTGCTGAAGATGTCCAGTATTGCCCAGGGTGCTCTGCTGTCTGATAATTCTTTATTGCAGAGGGCAATGAGACTGTAGATGGGACTTACCAGTAAAACCTGTTGGGTGTGATGCGCTCATGCATGAGTTGCCACCGTCTTCCAAAGTCCATAGAGCTGTAGAGCTGCAAAACAATGAAGCGAGGAGATCGTAAGACTCAAGGGCGACAGGTGATCATGAACACAAGTATCCTTTCCTTGTACCATTCTAACACCAGAGTGCTAACTTGCCCAACTAGGCATTTAATTTAACCAGAAAAAAAAAGCAAGAATGAGACTGTGCTATGCTTATCATGGTGCCTTCTTGATCAGGCAGGCGCTCAACAAACTGATGCTTTTGAGCTAAATATAAATCCACTTCAGATGGACATCATTATCTCCTTTACATGTAACTCTTTCAGCAAAATTATGACTTGTATTTTCTTCAAACTCTAGAAACCATCTAGCTACACTTAAAGCAATTCAGCAGCATTTACTTAAAAACCATTTATTGAACAACACCTACATGCAAAGGACTCCAGGGAACAGGAAGATAAGGAAGAGGCAGATTCTGTGCTCCCAGACAAAATGAGACATTTTGGTAAAAATATTCATCAGCTGATACCTAAGCTAGTATCATATGTAAAATGTCAGGTTCTTTGACTTTTTTCCCTTAATGCTTTTATATATTATGTTGTGGTTGCTGTTAGGTGCCATCGAATACTGTCTGACTCATATCAACCCTCATAGGGTTTTCAATGGCTGATTATTTCAGAATTGTTTCAGAGGTAGATTGCCATGTCCTTCTCCCCCCATTTTTGTGGTGCTGAGGACAGAACCTGAGTCCTTACAGAGTGCAGCACAGCACTCTACCAACTGAGCTAAACCTCAGCCCCTTACATATTACAGATAAGATGAAATGGAACTCTTCAGTGCTACCAGAGATATCAAGCTAATTTATAATCCAATTTCTGTGCAAGATGGCAAGGATAGGCCACTTTTATGTCTAAGAAAAATTTACCCATCCTTGCAAGATGAGGACAAATGTGGCCTCCTCTATAAAAAGCTTTTTGTATCCACTTCAGCCAACTTATCTCTCTTCTCTCTCATCTTTTATTTCTACTGAGCACTTATCATAGAAAAATATGGTTGTATCTTTCAGAATTGTCTATTATTTGTTGCATGTTGTTGTTGTAGAGTTGTGTCGAACTCATAGAGACCCTCATAGAGTTTTCAATGGCTGATTGTTTTGGGATTGCCTCCAGGAGTGGATTGCCATGTCCTTCTCCCATTTTTGCGGTGCTGGGAATTGAACCCGGGACCTCAGAGACTACAGAGTGGCACTCTACCAACTGAGCTAAATCCCAACCCATCTATTATTTAGTTTCACTAATTAAAACTGGAAGGTCATAATGGATAACTCCTCATGGAATGAGAAAAAAAATCTTGATTCCTACGACTTTGGAAAAATAAAAATGAATTCCCCGCATGGCTAGTAGAATCAGATTCCATGTTTACTTATTCCATGGAAATAGAGTTCACTCCTTTATAACACATTATGGTAGGCCAGTGTGAGTTGAAATACATTATCTAAATCTGAGTGACAAAGGATAATAATAATAATGTAATTCCACCCTGTTGCACTTTCACATACATTTGAGCCTTACAGTTATCCTGAAAGCAAAGTAAGGTATTTATCACCAGCTTAAATCCCTACTTGCAAGCATTCTCTGGTTTGCCCAGGCAGTTGATCATTCCATCTGCCACCACTATATATTTCCTGGCAACACTTGGTTCTCCAAGAGTCTATAGCAACTATTTGGAAAACTGGGATATCAATCCTGATTTAGTTATCATAAGTTTCTAACATACCACACCAGTTCTCATGAGTATTTATGCAAATTGGGCTCTCGTTCCATGAATAAGTACTAACTCCTATGTGTATCCAATTATGTATATGGGGAGAATAGGAAAAATTATTTCCCAATGCTTCCTATTCCCCTTTCTTTATTCTTTAACTTCCTGAATAAAGCAATACTGATTATATAAGTACTAAATTACATAGCACCTAAGACCACATCTAATTATTTGTTTTAATTGAAAAATAATAACTGTTTATTCAATGTATTTTGGGGGTACATTGTAATGTTTTGATATGTTTATGTTATAGAATGATTAAATCACACAAATCTATCACCTCACATTTTGTTGCACTTAGGTGTCCCAGAGTTGGATCCAACTCATAGTGAGCCTATGTACAACTGAACAAAGCAGTACCCAAAACTGTGCCATCCACACGATCTTTTTATGTGTGAGCCCATTGTTGTAGCCACTATGTTTCTTCTCATTTTGAGTCATGCCACACCAGGAAAAGGAGGTCCCACGGACTTTACTTCATTCCCATCATTAAGGTCAAGTCTACTTTGAGGAGGCAAGTCTTAAAAGTTGTTTCTTGAATATTTTCCAGCCTGGGGGCTCATTTTCCAGCAGGCACTATATTTGACAGTGCTTCTCTGTTATTCATAGGGTTTTCAATTGTTTTGGGAGTGGGCTTCCAGTTTTCTTCTCCCTAGGCTGTCAGATTGGAAGCTGAACTGAAACCTGTCCACCATAGGTGACCCTGATGGAATCTGAAATACTGGTGGCATAGCTTTTAGCATCATAGCAACATGCAAACCCCCACCATATGACAAGCTGACAGACACATGGGGGATCACCTCACATGCTTGTCATTTATAGTGGAAACATTTAAAATCTATTCTTTTAGTATTTTTAAATATATAATTCATTCATTATAGTCATCATTCTGTGCAATAGATCACTAGATCTTATTTCCTCTGTATAACTAAAATTTTGTACCCTTTGATTAACATCTCCCCTTTTTTGACCCCTCCCCCCACTGACTCTCAGCCTCTAGTAACCATCTACTCTCAACTTTCTTCTAGTGTCAACATTTTAAGATCCATATATAGGTGAGATTATGTGACACTTGTCCTTCTGTGCCTCACATCTAATACTGTAGGAAGGAAAAAGGGTAACCTCTCCCTGACCTCCAAGTAAATATTCAGTTATACCATGTCAAATTGAAAAATCGGACAAAGACTGAAAGTCTAGAAACTGAGCCACTAAAAAAATGGGCAGGGGTCAAAATAGAACAATGAGGCTTCTTAGAGAAATACATCCTGGAGTAGGCCTTTAGAGACAGCTAGTGTGAATAGGAAAGAAGGTGGATGGATACTTATAAGGTAGAAGAGATAGTAAGAACAAAATGACAATATCACCAACATCTTGTTCTTGGCTTGTGAGGAAGGATGGATATGATGATTATTGCTGGCGAAAAGCAGGTAGAGTTTGTCTGTATGTCTGTCCATTTTTCTGCTTGTGCCTCTTTCTATTCATCTATCTATAATATGTATGTATATTTATACTGGGGGAGAGGAGAGGTTTTATGAAGATGATATCATTCCATTGTAAAGAACATATTCACATATTTTATTGCAATGACTGTATTTTTCTTGCAGAGTTTTAAGAAATGGCTCACTCTCCTTCCCATGGCAAGTGCCTGAGGGAGAGACACTCAGGCTTAAGACACATGTTTCCTAATTAAATGTAGAAAAGGCTTCAGGTTATTCCCTAATGCAAAGAATAGACTCTATCCATCCTGATTCCATTCACAGCAGATATAGCTCCCAAATTCTTTCAAGTAAAACCCAGCATGATTACACCTTCCTCTTCTGGAAACTCTGGAGATTGGCCAGGCAAAAAGCCTCAGGGTCATACTAACACTGATGGAGTCTCCTTCCTCCAGGGAACTGACCAGTCCTCTCTCACGGAGGAGCCTATTGAAGGGAGAGCATTTCCTCGAGCCCACCCTGGGGAGAAACAAGGCTCCCTTCACTCCTGCTCTTCCTAACACAGAAAGAGTGGTGCTGTTCTCCTCATCCGGGACCTGTTTCATCTTTTGCCTCCCCTGTCTCTGGTTTTGCTTTCCTAGCTCTTAGTTTGACTGATGGGAAAAAAATATTAAATCGAATTCTTTGCCTAGAGGCAGATTCAGATGAACAGAGAGAGAAGCCTGAGCTTAGCTACCTTGTCTCTCAATCTACAGTAAGTTGCTGAGTTGGAAATGTATTTTTCTTCTACCATGAGCTAGATTTTTGTAGCTTCTTCATACATAAATTTGTACATCTTCTTCACTTAATCATAAATGTATTCATTCATCTATTTATTCACTAAAAGCGTTTTAAACAACCACCATTCTGTAAGTACTAAACTAATTGCTAGGATTACAAATACTAAAAAGTTCATAGACAGTGGAAGACAGAAATGCAAACAATTATGTTATTTTTGTTGTTGTTAGGTGTCTAACTCATAGCAACCCTACATAGAACAGGCAAAACACTATTGTTTGTGCCTCTCTGCTATTTATAGGGTTTCCAATGGTTGATTGGTTTTGGGGAGTGGGTTTCCAGGTCCTTCTCCCAAGCATACAGTATCTGGTGTTCCCAGGCAGTCTCACATGCAAATTCTAACCAGGCCTGACCCTGCCTAGCTTCCAAGATCTGACAGGATAGGATGCCACAGGGCTACTGCTACAGATGCAAACAATTCTACTGCCATGAAATTTGTGCCATGGTATTAATATATATAATCTCTGCAATGGTAAAACTGTGGGCAGCTAATATTTTATTCTTTTTGTCATCTAGAATTTTTAAATTATTATGAACATGTATTACTTTTGTAACTAAAACATTAAAGCTGTAACATTCAAATGGAAATGAAATGCATAGTGAACACTTAATAGTTAATGTTTAGAAGATCACTCAATGATATGAAAATGCTCATGATGTACTGCCTGCAGCAGTACTGTGATGCTCCATCCCATCAGATCTCAGAAGTTAAGCACGGTCGGGCTTCATTAGTGCTTGGTCTCCCATAGACCACCTGGGAACACTAGGTGCTGTAGGCTTGGCAGAAGGACATGGCAACTGACTCCCAAAAGAAAAGTCAGTCATTGAAACTCTACACAGACAATATTATTTCGCCTATTGTACCTAGGGTCCCTATGAGTCTGACACCAACTCAATGACACCTAACAACAACAACATGATGTGCTATTCATTTAAAATATATTTTAAACGTTGTATATATTGATGCCAGTTTTATTTAAACATGGCAAAAACTTGAAACATATTAGATGGAAATATGCCAAAATATCAGCAGTGTTCATCTCTGAATTGTAGGATTATAGGTAGTGTGTGTGTGTGTGTGTGTGTGTGTGTGTGTGTGTATATAAACTTTCCATCATTCTCAATATTTTATCAGTATTGGGACCAGGATGAACCCAGGACTTCACACATGCTAGATACAGGTTCTAACACTGAAATGTACCCTTTTTATTTTCGAGACAGGGTCCCATTAAATTCCACAAGCAGCCTCCAGCCTTGAATTTGTAATCCTCCTGCCTCAGCCTTCCAAGTCACTGGGATTATAGGTATGCACAATGGTGCCTGGCTATTTTCAGATTTTTAAAAATAATATGGATATGTTTTATATTTTAATAATAATGTAAGCCTACATTTTATTCTATTTATACTTTTATGCTAGTAAGTTTCTGATTATAAGACACATATTAATATATTTGTCTAACTCTTAAAAGGCTAAGAATTAAAAATTCTACTTTATTCATGGATTAACTGGAATTATTCAAGGCAATATGAGATTTTCCACAGAATAGTATCTCACAGAAATTATCATGGATAATGATAAATTCTTCCTTGGATAGTCAACCTGTTAACTCTCACAGTGTTTATACAGCCCCACATGGCTTCAACCCAATGCGTTTCATGCAACATTAAAATAAATTGTGTTTTGCAAACAATAAGCATCCTTTACAACAGCCCTTGTTTATACAAAGCTACATATATGAGGTCATGTTCTGCTCCATAACCCACCTCATGATCCCGCTCCCTGTGAGGACATTATCCCTGGGCATTATGAGAGAACAAGCCAAATCTTCTGCTTTCCCTTCGTTTGCTATATTTTATGGCCTCACATCTCTTAACAAGACATATTCAGCACAACACACATGCACAGAGTCCTAATGAATCATCGGAACAGCTGGAAAATATGAAAGAACACTCTCTTTTTCTCATCGATTCAGTTATTAGTTCCCTAATTACATCAGCCTGCCAGGGAAAGTATCAGAGCTGACAAACTAAAGAGGCAGTTTAATCCACAGAATATTCCACAGGAAGAACAATGGGCTGTATTTGGAAAGCTTTGTGTGTGTGTGTGTGTGTGTGTGTGTGTGTGTGTGCGCGCGCGCGTGTGGTACTAGGGGTTGAACCCAGGGTTTTGCACATATTTTGCAAGCACTCTACCACTGAGCTGCACGCCCAGCCTGTTGTTTTATCTTTTATCTAAAGACAGAGTCTTGTTAAATTATGTAGGCTAGGCCTGCCCTTCAAACTGTGATCCTTCTGCCTCTGCCTCCCGTGTCCCTGGGATTTCAGGGGTACACTAGTACATCTGGCATAAGTTGGAAAGCTTAGGTTCAAACAAATAATATATGATCATTAGGAGTATCAGGCATTGCTATGGGTTGGACTTGGGTTGTCCCAGAAAGACATGGCAAAGTCTTAAGTCCTAGTATCTCAGGATGTGACCATCTTTAGAAACAGAGTCTTTGTAGATGCAATGAGGTTAAAATGAGATCATTAGGGTGAGCCCTAATCCATAGGACTAGTGTCCTCATAGGGGGACAGGCAACCCCAGAGGGAAAACAATGAGAATCCACAGAGGGAAAGCTCCACGTAAAGACAGGATTACAGTGATGCCTCTGTGAGCCAAGGGATGCTTGAGCCTTCTGGCAAATCTCAACACACTAGCAAGAGGCCAGGAAAGAACTCTCCACAGGTTTCAGAGGAAGCCTGGCTCTGCCAAAATCTTGATTTTAGAATTGCAGCCTCCAGAAATGTGAGAATAAATTTCTGCTGCTTTAAATCAGCCCATCTGTGGTACTTTGTTACATCAGCCCTAGGAAACTAGTACAGGCATGTCATACCCAGCACAGGGAGGAGGCATTAGTAATGACAGACTTGTACATTCCTCAGTTGCTTCCTAGTCCCACCTGCGCACTTAGTTGTAAGGCTAGAAGTCTGCTTTAAGGCCAAATTGTTGCAGCTGTTGTTGAAAGCCAAATCTTCATTTACCTACATTTCACTGTCCCATACAGTTTCACCTCACTCTACCTACAAAGATACTTTCTAAGAAATAGGATATATAATATCCTATGAACATAATATGAACATAACCAGAGTCAGAAGAGGCAATAAAATATACTTTTTATGGGATCTTTTGGGGTGCAGGCCCAACTCCTTTGAGCCAGTCTATCTATAACTTAGGAAGAAAAGATAGATTGAAACATATTTATACAATATAAGTCTTTTTTATAGGAAAGTTTAAACTTGAGTATAACTGCTCTAATTTTTCTCAGAAAATCTATACAGTTTAGGTAGCATTCTTCTGAATTATGCTTATGATGATCACTGTCTTTCAAATAAAATAATTTGGGTCATGGTGAAGCTCAGTGATAGCTTCCCTAGCACATATGAGGGTCTGGTTTCCATCCCCAGCAAAACACACACACACACTCACACACACACACACACACACACACACACACACACACACACACACACACACACACACAAAGCTAGTTTTCTGCTCAAAATAAGATTGTCTCTATTTCTTTCTTTGGAGGCACAGGGCTAAGGTGGGGAGGGCTTGGCTGAATGATGTCCTATCATGAGGAGAACTCCCTAGATTGCAGCTGTACTTATAATAGACTAAAGACAAACTAAGGTTACAGAGCAGTAGAGAGTTCTTTTCCACATGTGTCTATGGTTCCTCCCTCAGATATTCTCTAAAGAATCTCTTTCTAGATTACTAGTGATGACAAACCCATCCAATATTCTTCCAGGTTCTGGGGACAAAGGCTAATGCATCTATCCTCAGCTTTCATTTTCTTCTCTCTTTGAGAGATAAAAGACATCTAGCCCATGAAGACATCTACCTAAGAAGCATACGCTATTCACCTCCTGCTCTCTCTCCTTTGCAGAGGGCAGCATTTTTTCTTTCTTTCTTGAAGATATCTAGCCACAGAGATTCTCTCCCTCTCAAATGGCTTATATCAGTCACTCCTTCACTTAACACATATTGATCATATATCTGCTATGAACCAAGCATCAATCTATGGGTTTAGGATATAATAATGAAAAAAAAAGTCTCTGCCTTCAAGCATCTTATATTCTAGTAAAGATCAAGAACTCCACCACCCTCAAGTCCATAGTGTGAAAGCATGAAGGAGTGTCTGGACAGTATTGTTATTCCTACTCTTCAGAGACAGGTTCATTTTGCCAATAATTTACACAGGTAGAAAGTTGATTTGCTTACTCAAGAGGAAGATGCTCTCCATTTTTACCGAAATAGCCCTTGAGGGTTGCCTTTTGTTTTCCTGCTTTTGATAGAGACAAAAATTCAAAAAAGGTTTCAGTTTTTACTCAACTGTAAGGAAAGCACAGTGCAAATGTGATGATGTTTTGGCAAATGCACTTTGCTGCAATGCTAGAGAGAAATGGGGAATGCAGAGAGTTCATTCTCCATCTAAAAGTGGGTTTAGCTATTCCTTAGCTAAATAGCAGAGTGGATCCAGAGTCATCAGATTTTATCATTCTTCAAGGAAAACTGACAATTCAGATTTTCTGTAAAATCACTACATTTCTCAGCCCCAAACAAATTCAAACATTTAAAACATACTTTAGGGGAAATAATATATGCCTCAATCCAGACAAGTAAATGCTGCCTGAGGGCCACTAGTTGTAACCTGATTCTTACTGTAGGTGCATACTTGCTTCAAGTCTATTGGACCTTGAAGTAGTGTGGCTAAATTTAGCAAATAGAAATATAACGTATAATCAAAAGATACAGTGAATGTTTAAATTTAAAAAAATAACTTTGGTAAAGGACTTATCACCATTAATTTCCTTCAAAACGTTCTCCATGGCTTTGAACACACTTATCCCATTGTTCTCCCCATGGCTTTGAACACACTTATCCCATTGTTCTCCCCACTTTCTGGAAGTTGTCTTTCATGAGTATCTTTAGTTGCGATGTCATGCTAAATAAATGTCTAAATCCATTCAAAATGTTTACCTTTCATGGTCATTTCAACTTTGAGGAAAAGGCAGAAGGTGTACAGTGCCAGATCTAGTGAATAAGGTGGATGAGGACACAATGTAATATTTTTGACAGAAATTACCATACCAGAAGGAATGTGACACACAGCATTGTTATGATGGGGGATGAAGCTAAGGACACTTACCAAAGAGCACTTTCATAAGGTCTTCAGAAAGTAACAAGAATGATGGGTATGTTCAAAACCACAGAGAACATTTTGAGAGGGATTATTGGCAATGTGTGTTTTGCTATAATAAATTGTTTTTTATTTAAACTTTCACCATATTTTTTCATCACACCTCATAGATAATTCCCAGGAAATGTGAATTTCAGGAAAAACATGCATATCATTTTATATGTCTCATGCAATATTAAAAATATACTATTTTATTTGAAATTCAAATATATCTGGGTGTCTTGCATTTTACCTGGTAACCCAACCTTGAAATCTCTTCCATCCCATTTCTAAGACTGGATTATAAAAGGCATCTCCTGATATTATGCATTTTTGCTCTTTGACATTGAACTTGTTCTTTGACAAGGTAAATAAAGTAACTGGGAACTGTTGTAAATTACTCCCTGTAGACAGTGAACTGAAGTCATCTTACTCCTCCATTTATTTAGAATTAACCGAGTACATAATATGTGCTATGCTCAGTGCCATGTGTAATGATAATGAGGAATAACAAAACTTACCTTGATCTCTAGAAACCTAAAACCTAGCCAGGAAGAGAGATATGGCAACAAGTGCAGCATAATGAGGCTGATGTCAGTGGTGGTGCTGAAGGGGTACTGAGAAGGCTCACAGGGAGGAGTGTTCCGTTCTGATTGCCTGGGACAGGTCTATGAGCTAAGTCATAATGATGAGTAGGAGTTGGCCTGAAGAATAAGTTCCACCACGTATTGTAGATAATGAAGATGAAAAATTATGGTTTAAAATTAGGAATTGGAAATAAAACAAAAATATTATCTCATCCTCCTACAAGAGTACAATTCACTTGGCCCTGGATCAGTGTATATGGGTCCCAATTCCACAACTAAAAGAAGCTTAAGCAGATATGGAAAAGGATCCAAATAAGGTTATCTTTAAGGATTCAAGAGGAAGGAGACAATATCACAAGAATGTGCTACAAAGATAAAAGAGAGACTTAAAGCCTGGCTGGGAGAGTGAAGGCTGTAAAAGCAGAACAAATATGGTAAGTGCATGCTTGTTTATCAAATTTCAAAATACCCTTCCTTAAAACCTAAAAGAGGCAATGTTATAACACCCAAAAAGATTCATAAAATTCATTATATAAGAAGTTGGTGAGAAAGACAAGGTATCCTATAAATCATATTTAAAAAATAGTTTAAGACTCACTGCTTCTTAAAGTTTTTCATCAAAGCATGTCCAATGGCCAAAGGGAATAAAGCATCCCACCAGGAATCTAGGAGTCTGATCTTAAGCAGTTTGACAAAAGGCCAAATATTTTCATGTCTTTAAAAATGTTCACATTAAAATTCCATGCATATTTTTGTAGCCTTCTCTAAAATGTATCTGTGCTTAAAATAAATGATAAATTTCATCACAAAGCTTTAAGTGAATATGACCTCTTGAAAAATACTCCACATCTATTATACTCCCCTTTCAACACTGCCCCCCAGGGGAGTATTTTCAAGCACCAGTTTGGAGCAGAGTGAAAAAGAATGGCTGATACATAATTAGGAACTGGGTGTTGTGGCTGAGGATAACATACAATTGTCTCAAGTGTGTTTAGTGCAGGGTAAATACAGGGCTGCTTGTGGTCATCCCTTGGTGCCTATGGAAACTTAAATCCTGGATTGGACATGAGGAGACAACCGTGGGGAGGGTTTTCATTTAAGGCTCCTTAATTAAAATGAACAAGGCATGGGGCGGGGGGGGTGGGGAATGCACTCTTAGATTATGTCACACTTTTAGAAAGTGATTCCAGCAGACCATGATGGCTAACACACCAAGGCTTATTTTTTTGCTGTGGCTTTTCTTTCTTTCTTTTTTTTTTTCCCATTGGACTGGCCTTGAAATCACAATTCTCCCACCTCAGTCTCCCCAGTGCTGGAATTACAGGTGTGCACCACCTGTCATGGGTTTGTGTGACTCTTCAGACTAATTTATTTAAATAAACCTCTAATTCCACACACTACATGTATGATGGGATGACCAAAGCCTTCTATTTCCCAAGTAAGTTCTTTCTTATGCCCTGATAGAGATGCTTCTTCCCTAAATGCCCATTTCAAAACACAGATGAAGCTTGCTCTATAATCCCAGTGCCTACCTTGAGGCATAGAGTACCTTCCTCCAATGAATTATGCAGGTACTTGGCTCATCCTGACACTGATGTCTATACTTGGTGACATCATGCTCACTTCCCACTTGCCTTTTCCTTCATGCCATGGACTCTCCAGTCTCAGGGCCTTTGTACATGCTCTCCCTCTCCACTTAGAACAGTCTTCTACTCCATATTTCTCCATGTTTCCTACTACTTAACTCCTACTCACATGGTATCAGCAGAAAGACCACATCCCAAGGAATGCCCTCTTGGGTCACCTCCCATCCTAGATCCTACCAAGCCCAGTGTCATTTGCTGTCATGGCTCAGTTTTCTTATTTTCACAACATGCACCAGAGTTGAAAATATACATTTGTGTAGTTATGTAATCAATGTGAACTTTCCTTTGGTATAGTGAGAATTCCTTCTTTAATAGTCTTGAGTGCTTAACACAGTGCCAACTAAGTACAAGAGTAGACAGTCAATGAAACGTGCTGAATGAACACATGAATATCAATTTCAGCTCTTTTAATGGACAATCCATTCCACTAAAAAACCTGCCACTTCCCTTACTCACTATGTCTAAATTCTACCCTTCTTTTCAATATTACCGGCTGGGATTTAGCTCAGTTGGTAGAGAGCTGCGCTGCAATCTCTGAGGTCCCGAGTTCAATTCCTAGCACCGCAAAAATGGGAGAAGGGCCTAGTAATCCACTCCCAAGGCAATCCTGAAAGAGCCAACCATTGAAAACCCTATGAGGGTCGCTATGAGTCGGATACGGACTCGACGGTACCTAACAACGACCTAACAATTTCAATATTAGCTCTAATTTTCCCCCTTCCATTAAGCTATCCTTTGCCACACTTGGCCAAAATGGGTAAGATTGCAATACCAAAACTTAACAATTAATTTAAAAAAGAAATTCACAAAACACACACCTATAAAAAGTTCATGAGAGTATACTATACACAAACACATCTCTTTTCTCATATTTAATACCCAGTATCCAATCAACTTCTAAACAATTTCTCTTATAGCTCTGTAATTTTTTAATTCAATTCATCTAAACCCTGATTCACTGACTTAAGCATCTAAATTCTAGGCTATCTCTTCAAGTATATTAGAAGCTCTTAGAGAGAAGAATCCATCTGAAATCTTGATTTCCCCCCAGAAACTGCTACTAAGCTGCCTAACCACAAAGGATCAGAGATTCATCAATTTTCATAGCTTAAAGTGGACTCAGAGAAAACCTGGTCAGTTATTTTCACACATGGAAGATCTAAGGCTCAACCTAACTGACTCATCTAGTGTCACCCAGCTAGTCAGCTGTGAAGCGAGAATTTAAGCTCAGAGGACTTTTTTTCTTTTATTAGATTAGTCTATGTTTTCTCTTAGCTGCTTGATTTTCAAAGAAAAACAAGTTAATATAACCTCACAGGAATAATGGCTTGGGTATGCCATGCATGAATGACACTGTATCTCGAATTTACCTAGCACTTTTATTTACAAATCATTTTTACAATCCACTTTATCGTCTTTTATCCTGGAAGGTATTTTCTAAGCTAATAATGTAAGACAATCTTATGAACAATTTACATAGTATTTACTAAAACCTATTCTTTTGTCACCATAGTCCTATTCCCTTGTCCATTTTCCTTTGCAATCAGAGTCTATTCATTTTGATATATTTACAATTCAGAAATGTCTCATATTACGCCATATCCTTGGAACAAGAAACTGATTTCTCAGCAAGCTGGCTTTCTTCATTCTGATCTGCATTCTTCTCCCCAGCCTTCACCTGTGTTTTCTCTTCCTGTAATGGCTTTGGTTTCACATCATATCCTATTGTTAACATCCCCTTTACTGCCTACTTTCCTGGTCTTTTTACTAGTCCAATTTGTCCTTAACTCTTTTCCAAGTTCAGGTTTGTTTTTCCTTCTCAAAGGCCTGAGTCTAAATGAGGTGATAAGAATTTAAATTCCTTAGGTTTAGGTCATTTATTTGATTTAAATTACTGTCCTTCAGTATCAAAACAGTAATAGCTACATTCAGTATGGGAGAAATGAAAACGTCACTATTCCTAATGTGAAACACCCTTTGAGACATACATCCAGTTGAAAATATAAGCATTTAAATTTGCTCATGATTTTGATATTAAGAGTGGGCTAGAAAGTCTTAAGAGTCCATAAAAACGGAGCATATTAAAAGAAAAACAGTGTGTACTTCAAAGCCATTCTTGTTGAGTAGTAAGAAAGGAAAGAAACTAACACATACAAAGGTTTGCCCCTGACAGGCCTTTCTGTATGTGTTATCTAGTTTAAATGACACAAAATAAACTCTACTTGATAGTGATTTCTATCCACACTTCCTGCAGTAGGATATCAAACCTCCATAGGTGTTATAACCTGCTCAAGGTTCCAAAGCAAATTCCAGGGCATCTGATTCCAAAACAGTGCTCATTCCAAAACACTGGGCTGCCACTGAGAAGCTAAGTGGTTTCAAGGAGACAACCTGAATTATGGAAGAGCTAAAAATTACAGCCTAGGAGAAAATTTGTAGAAAACTGTTGTTTTCTACAATTGTTCATCAGGAAAGATGTTTATAATTATTTTCAAATGTGGAAAAAGTTCTTCTGTGGGGGAACATTGAGAGTTGATTCCAGGATCAATAACTGAAATCTAGATGCAAGCAAATGTTGGGTTTACGTAAGAAACAATATTGTAATGACAAGAACTCTGCCACTAGGAGGTGCTGCTTCACATTGTAGCAGGTTCTCCAGGGAGATAAGTGAGGTGTTCCAGCAAACTTACAAACACTTTGATTAAAGTGATATTATCAGGAAATTAAAGTTATCAGATGAGGTTTAAACTTGATGAGTTCTTTGGTCCCCTCATATATGTGATTTTTGATTCTTCATTTAAAAGCAATAATCCTTGGAATAAAATCCAAGAGGATACTTGCTATTGATGTTCCCTAAACATTTGCAAAAGACTTTTCCAAAGGCACTTGAATATACTGGAAATGTCCAAGACAGTGTGGCAGGCTTTGGTAGATTCAGCTTCCCTGTATCTAAGACCTTTGTCAAGGACTTTTCAGTATGCCCCTGATGGAGCTAAAATTTATCTCCTTGCTTCCTGAATCTGGGTTGTCTTTTTCCTTGTTTGGGTATCAGAATGCAGTGTGAGTGACAGTGTCCTAGTCCTGTGTGTAGTCCCTAAGGAGCTTTGGGAATGTTGGCATCATCAGGCAAGCACACTTGTGCTAGCCTGCTGCAGGAGAGACCATATGGAAGAGAACCTAGGCTCAGAGGCAAAACCAGCTGAGACCTCTAAGTTCTGGAGAAGCTGGTTGCACAGCATTTGCTACCTCATACACAGACCCAGACTGAAATTCTATCCCTATCAATGGCCCAATTGTGCTCATTTGAGGAAGACATCAAGTTTCTCAGTTTTCTTATGTAAATGGGATAAAGGGCTTGCTCCATAATAGCAGCTCTTTAAGTTTTAGACATATCCAAACACCATGTTAAAAATGTATATTCCAGTCCTCTCTCTAGATATTCTGAGGCAGTAGGGCAGGCCTGGAGCCCAGATGCCTACAAGCTCCCATATGATTATAATGTAAATACATTGGCACTAAACAATGAGAGGGCTGGGATTTAGCTCAGTTGGTAGAGCACTGCGCTGCAGTCTCTGAGGTCCCGAGTTCAATTCCCAGCACCACAAAAATGGGAGAAGGGCCTGGCAATCCACTCCCAAGGCAATCCCGAAACAGTCAGCCATTGAAAACCCTTTGAGGGTCGCTATGAGTAGGATACTGACTCGACGGCACCTAACAACAACAACAACAAACAATGAGAAACTCTGTTCTAGATAATTCTTGAGGAAGCTCAGGCATTTGTGATTAAATACATCCCCCTTTCTTGAGCCAATCCCTACCTATAGCCCAGGTAGGAAATGACCAGCTAAGTACTTGGAGTCTCTTTGAGATGAAAATGTCATAAGCTTCTTTTGTACCTACAAAACCAGAGATTTTGCATTAAGCCAGAGGATTTCTGATACCTGGGAACCCACTCCTAGCTCCATCTGAGAAACAAGGGCCTTGAGCAAGAAGAGGGCCAGACTATTTCCCACTCAAAAATATTCTGTCCAACTACCACTGCTGGAACCCAATGAGACAGCAAAAACACAGCCTCAACTCAAATGCAAAGCAACAGCTGGACTGCATGCCCTGAGAGTACAATTCATTTATTATACAGATAATTAATCTTCCCTCTAGGTGCAAAATTATACACTATGTGCATTAAGCAAGAGGACCTACCATGACCTGGCAATCCCTCTCTGAAGCCCTCAAGTGATACTGATCCCTGGATGCTAAAATGGAGTGAGGAAGGAGCCGGGGTGGGAGGAGGAAGATAATGTTTGCTTTGAGGTACTTCTGTTCTCTGTTTTAATAATCCAAACCAGTGACTCTCTACTCTGAATTAGAATTTCCTGGAGTTTTAAATAATATTGATGTATGGGCCCAGATAAGAAAAATAAACTCAGATCTTTGGAATAGAATGTTTGGGCACAGATGATTTTAAGGTTCTCCAGGCAATCCTAATGTGAAGGCAAAGTTGAGTACCACTGATCTAAAGCAGAAATTGGCAAACGGTGACTCAGCTATATTTGTAACGGTTGATCAAAACTTAGCCACATTCATTCATTTACAGTTGAGCTGTTGGAGATCATATGGCCAATTAAAACCTACAATATTTGCTGTCTGGTCCTTTGTAGAAAAAGTTTGTTGGTCACTGCTCTTGGATGTTCATCCTGAATACTAGTTAAGGCATCCTGATGAAAGATTTTATCTTGAGTGCCTCCTGGCTTGGTTTCCCTTCCTTTTGACCTATTTCTTCAATATTAGGAGCCTAAAGCACAGAATAACAATAAGAAGTACTTATTATTTGACAAACATGAGGCTAAGTAGTTTGCAGCATCTCATTTTACCCTATAAACCACCTGGTAAAGAACCTCTGGCTATCTTTGTTTTATGAAACAAACAAACAGAAAAAGCTTGGGAAAAGCCTAAGTCACTTGTCCTAATACACAGAGTAAGTATGGAGGTAAGATTCAAACCAAGCTGTCTAACTTCATGACCCTTATGTTCAAACACCCCTCTCCTCCAAGATCCATAGCATGAATACTCAGAGCTTCTGAGCTAGGGTGTAGTGTGAGCTTGGCTGGGCCACATCAAGGTGCTGGGCTGCCAGTAATCCTCCCTCATGGGGCCATGGCAAGATGAGAGATGAGCATGAAGCCTAATGAACTGAAAAGCCCTGGAAGACTGAAACTGTCATTTTATAGCTTCTCTGTGAGACATCCTTGGCTCTATTTTGTTGGTTTGTTTATCCATTTAGTCACTCAGTAATTCAGGGAGCACTTTCCATGAGTCAGGCATGGTTCTAGGTGCCAGAAAGATAGTAGAGGAAAAGGATTCTGGGAAAACATGGCTAATCCCTGGCTTCATGGAGTTTCCATGGCAGTGAGATAAAAGGCAATAAGCTGACATATTTATATAGACGTAACTAAGCATATATGCACACATACACAGAATTCATTCTTGTTGCATATGGTAGTTATCTTCTAAAAAGTCATTGATTTAGTGAATAATGAAACATTGCTTCTAGAAATACAGGGTTAGGTTTTTCTGAGTCTGTGGTTATAACATTTTCACTTAAAAGTGTACACCCTTGTTTTAGGTGCATTCCTGTTTAAAGACAACTTATTTAATATGCACTGTGAACTCTTTAACACTGAACTTGTGGCACTATAATTCCTGCCTCAGGGAAGATTACCTAACATACGCATTTTCTTCAGAAGGCACATCATAGCCTCCTTGTACTTGGGTGCACTACACAGCCCCTCCACACTATGCCTGCAGGTCATTTTAAACATGCAAACTCCCAACAAAAAGCTCTAACATATGAAATGTGTGGCACAACATAGACCACAGAAAAGACCCTTGCTTATAGTAAGAGAGCTAAAGCAAGAGAACAGAGCATTGCCCTGCTCAACCTCTGCTAGAAACCTGTACCTCAGGTGAGTCAGGCTTTTGTTACCCTTGGTGTGTCTATGAATGAGCATAAAAACATTGGGAGTATTGCTTTTGGGATTACAAAAAAATTTTAGCAAGTCAGCAAAATGACAAATATGGAATCCGTGAATAATGATGAGCTCTATAATGTGATAGAGCGAGAACTGCCCAGGAGGATATTAAAGCAGGATGAGGCGATAGCTTAAATGAGACTTTGTTGAAGTGGCCAGGGAAGACCTCTCTGAGAAGCTACCATCTGAACAGAACTGGAGTGAAATGAAAGAGCAAGAGATGTGAACATCGGAGAAAAGGAGCCACCAGAGAGGCTGCTTGGCAAGGAGAAGTGCACACTGTGGGGTACATTCGAAGAGACCGTAGGCCCCGTGGTTCCAGCAGAAGGAGAAGTGTGGGGAGAGAAACTTAAAGGGAGAATCCTGGAGAGGACCTCAGGCTCCATCATGCATCATAGGAATGTGGCGAGGCACTCAAGGAGGAGGAGCCATGCTCTTGTAGAAGGTGTAAAGATCACTGGCTGCTCTCTGAGAACAGAATGGGGAGAACCATGGGGATCACAGGGAAGCTGGAGAAGCAAGGACCGCATTTGTCCAGGAAACAGGCATGGTGGCTTAGCTAGCATGCCAGTGGTGCCATGAGGATGGCTTCGCAAAAAATCTGGAGATTCACAGGATGCCTGTGAGGGCTGAGAGCAAAAGAGGAGTCATGGGCAGCTGGGAGATTTGGGACCCACCACCTGAGCGGTGGAGGAAGAGGAGGTAAATGATCACATTTGGAATATATTTTGAAAGTGGAAGTGATGACATATTCTGCTGTACTGAAGTTTGGATTGAGAGAAAATGAAAAGTCAAGGATGACACTAAGATTTTGAGCCTCAAAAGGGCCATTGCTTATTGCAATTCAAATCTGGGAAAATAGTTAGTTTTCAGGGGTGTCAAAAGTTGTATGCACTAATTTGTTCTTCTTCAGATTTGTGTGTGTGTGTGTGTGTGTGTGTGTGTGTGTGTCTGTCTGTGTCTGACAAGAGAAAAAAATTATAAAGAAGTATCAGGTACTCAACTACTATGTATAAATTACCTATTGTGCAGGTTTTGCAAAGTGCTAAAGATGAAGCAGAAACACAAAACAGTTGTGTTGAAGGAGCCTGAAATCTTGCAGAAAACAGACAAGGAAACAGGTGACTACTAAAAAAAATCACCGATAGAGGTTCTGAAGCCAGAAAATATTAGATAATGCTCAAAGCTGCATACAAAGAACACTGGAGTGAAATTCCAAAGTTTCAGTCTACTAGAGAAATGTCCAGTTTCTCTAAAGAAAGACCTGAGAAACTATGGTTGTGCTGGCCTCAGCACATGAAGTTTAAATATTTTTAGTTCAAGTATTTTGGGTGATAATTAAATTACTCCTAGGGTCTTCTTGGGAAAAAGACTTAGGAGAAACCTACCTTAGCAGGCCACTAGCTATGATAACATTTGTTGTAGCTAGGTGCCATCAACTTGGATCCCACTCATATCAACCTTCATAGGGTCTTCAATGGCTGATTGCCTCAGGATTGCTTCAGGAATAGACTGCCACATCCTTCTCCCATTTTTGTGGTGCTGGGGATCAAACTTGGGTCCTCAGAAAATGTGAAGCAGTGATCTACCAACTAAGCTACATTAAGTGCCACATAAATGTTTCGTTGCTCAAAAGACAGCCCACAGCTATCAGGGCCACACTCCCAGGTTTATTCTATGTGTAGACCTTGCCACCAGATGTACCTGTTGTTTTAAAAGTATAACCAAGAGCCACTCTGGAGGAGAAATGCCAACAAAGCTAAAAGCCTTTATGCAAGGGGATCACCTCCACAAACAGAACACAAATTCCTCCAAGGTTTGAACAAGGCAAATGGCTCTCTTGAGGAATATCTCTGTTGCAGGCAAGCCACATTTCCCTCTGAGTTTTTTTTCCCCTCCTTTCTCACTGATCCCAGCCCTGACAGAGACAAAACTGAAAAATGAGACACAATCCTCTCCCTTAGTCCCTCAGTGCAGCTGTTAAAGGCTAGCATTTTCAAAAAGGATTTACTCTAGAAATCCAAGGGGGAACTAAATAAAGAAAACATCAAAACTATAAAGTTTTTGTGCTCACAAAGCAAGGGTTCCTGACCCTGTAATAGCTAAGAATGTTACTAACCAGGGACACAGGCACTGTTTCATTACACATTTTGTCTGAAAGTTCCATAGGCAGAAATTCTTAAGGAGGCAATTGGTGGATACACATGCATTCCTACACAAGGCTTGGCTGACACTTTTCTAGATGGTGCTTGGAGTGGAAATTCCAATCCAGGGCTATTTTGGAGAAAAATCAGTAGAGACCAAAGCTTTTAAAGCCCACTTTGGCAAACAATGTCAAACTCACATTCCTTCAAACCTGTGATAGCAAAGACATGGGTAGGGCAAAGACTTGAGTTCCTCTTCCCCTTTTCCCTGCTCCTGTTCCACCCCTATTTCATGAAATCTGTGCACTTCAAAGCTAGGAAGATCCTATGAGATCAATGCTAGAGCCCTATCTGAAGCCAATAACCATGGCTGATGGGCTGACATCTTTGTCTGACTTTAGAATGGCCCCACAATTTTCCAGTATTGATGGTTCACACTGACAGAAGAGTAAAAGACAAAAGTCAGACACATTGGCCCCTCCTTTAGTGGATACGAGAGCAGAAGAGTGTGCACAACCTCTTGAGGAAAGCCAATAAGGTCACCTTAGAGTCCCAGAAGGGTCCACGGAATTTATTCTTACCCAGAGTACCCAACTTGATGATATCTAATAACAACAATATCACATATAGAGTGTGTATCAAATGTACACAAAGACACTTCCTCCTACCATTTTTGGGGGGCTGCGGTTTAGCTCAGCTGGTGGAGTGCTGACTGCACTCTGAGGTCCTTTGTTTGATCCCCAGAACCACAAAAATGGGAGGAGGACATGACAGCCCACTCTAGAAGCAATCCCAAAACAATCAGTCATTGAAAATCCTATGAACAGCAGAGAAACACTGACATAATGCCAGGCATGGCACAGTGTCAGGAAGTATTTTGTTCAGTTATACATAGGGTTGCTATGAGTCAGATACAATTCAATGGCACCTAACAATGACAACAACAACCATTTTGTTTTCTTTTTGGACTTTAACATTATTGCACAAAAAAACACAAAACACTGACAAGATTTTCATGACAGAGTCAAATTATAAGGAGAAAAATAAGCTGGGCAAAGGGAGGCTGGCTGCTCCTTAAACCAGCATCTTCCCCTCTCCTGGCCTGCACATCAGAGAACTGTTTGTGAGCCTGCCCTCCTGTTCCCAACTGGACTACATGGTTTGATAATTTCTTGCAATTTGTCTCCTCACCATCCTCTCCCTACCCAGAGTTCATAATTTTGCCAAGAAATTTAGAATTTATTTTCCATTTCTTCATCACTGTATTGCTCAGCAACCAGAGATGCCTTGATCGATTTCCCAACACCCCCCACCAATGTCTCCAGGCAAAGGACACAAGTTCCTATTGGACTCAACATTTGGATGTGTTCATTCTCTGTGGCATGATTTATAGAACGGCAGCCTCAATTACAATTTCTCTTACTCCTTGCATTGACTAAAGTGCTGAAAATACAGAATTGCCAAGATGGCATGGTACACAGCCTCCGAATCAAGCAGCTTTCTGCCCACAGCCACAGGCACAAAAAGAACTGTACTGCCAAAAAGCAATGACTCAATCCATCAGTGCCAAGGATGGGAAGATGCCCTCCTAACTCAGAACAGTGGGTCCCACTGCAACACTGCTCTCTCCAACCAACACTGGGAATTTTCTGCTCCTTTTCTGCTGGCTGGATGCTCAGGGACCCTCAGGATTATGGGATAAGCAATTTCATGAACAGTAGCCAACAGACAAAAATTGGGGGATTAAAAAACAAATCTGGACATATGCTTCCATTTCCAGTCCTTGTTTACATACAGAAATAAAATACAACAATAACAAATGAAAATAAATAGACCTGTTTATCTACTGGCTTTAGTTTCATTTTTATACAGGTGATTTGGGACTGGTAAAAAAAAATCCAGGCTAGTGTTTCACCAAATAAGAGAGTTTGTGGGATTAGTTTACTCCAAGGTATAGCCAGGTTCTCCCATCAGGAGTGAGCCTGGGGACCACAGAGGCAGTAGGGAGGGACTTTGTGTGTTTTGTTGGTAGAAGAGGGAGCATACTAAAAAGCAGGTCACCCTTGGACTACCTTGCCACACATCTCTTGATCCTATTTTTTAATCCCTTCTCTTATGAGGTTTTCTTTATCATAGCCTTAATGATCATCACGTCACTGTAGAACCTATTGTTTCAAAAGCTCCACATTCAGGACAGGAGATCAGAGGCAGTACCCAGTCTACCCCCAAACAATGCTATCATAGTCACACTTATGGCATCCTCTCCCCAACATTCCAGTATATCCCAAAATGATGTTTGGGGTAAAATCTCTAACAAGCTATCTTTTGACAACTGAGATATTCTGCATTTATGTTGGTTTAATTAATAAAATTAAGAATTGCTTTTAAACAACTGATTTTTAGAGCAGATTTTGCTTTATAGAAAAAAAGAGTAGCAAAGAGTTTCCATACATCCTCTCACCTCCCAAGTGTTGTTAACATCTTGCATTAATATGGTACATTTGTGACAACTGATGAGCAAGTGTTGATCATTATTACCAACTAAAGTCCATAGTTTGCAATAGGGTTCTCTCCTTGTCTTACACAGCCTGCAGCCGTAGCCCTGTGGTGACTGATCCTGCCAGATCTTGGAAGCTAAGCATGGTCAGGCTTGGTTAGTACTTGGATGGGAGACCTCCTGAGAACACCAGGTGCTACAGGTTTGGGAGAAGGACACAGCAACCCACCCCAAAAATCAATCTGACATTCCCACTCCCCAAAATCAATCTGTATGAATAGCAGAGAAGCACTGACAATAGTGTTTCACCTGTTGTACGTAGGATCCCTGAGTTGGATACTGACTTGATGGCATCTAACAATAAATAACCTTGTCTTGCACATTTCACAGGTTTTGACAAATGTATAGTGACAAGTGTCTACCACTGCTCCATGATACAGAATAGTTTCGCTATCCTAAAACTCCCCTCTGCTCTGTTCATTTATCCCTCCTTCCCTCTAACCCCTGGCCATCACTTGTCCTTCTTCTGTCTCCAAAGTTTTGTCTTTCCCAAAATATCCTATCATTGGAATCATATATCTGTAGCTCTTTCAGACTGACTCCTTTCACATAACAATATAATTTTAAATTTCTTCCAGGCCTTTTGATGTAAGAATTACTCTTTTTGTTTGCTTGCTTGGTTGCTTGAACTAGAAGCTTGTAAATACAGAGCCAGAACACAGTAGCTTGTAAAGTGTCTCCCCCCAATTTTCCCTCTTTTTTTTCTGTAGCAGAACTGAGACACCATGAAAAAACCAGTCAGACAAATGCTTGAGCTTCCTAATACTTATAAGAGGAAAGACACAAAGATGGATTTTATATTATCCAGTGAGTGTTTATAGATGGGTCAAGTGAGTCAATCAAAATTACCCATCTCAGGGAACATTATTATAATTACCAGTTATTAGAATTATTCGTTAGTAAAATTGGAATGTGTCACAGTTCAAGTGGAAACATAAAAAGAGTACTTGAATTCTAAAACAGCCCAGAAGAAATATATGTCCAATTGAGTGATTAATTCCATTTTGGCAGATGCCATGGTTCGAATTTGTTCCCCAAAAAGTGTGTGTTGGGAACTTACCCCCTAATTCCACAGTGTTAAGAAGTGGGCCTAATGAGGAGGCTTGGGCCATGAGGCTTCTACCCTAGTGAATGGACTGTCTATTATAGAAGGGCTTCAGACTTATGCATGTGCACTTATGGGCACTCTCCCCCACCTTTGGCTTCTGCCTTAAGATGATGCAGCAAGAAGGCCCTCCCTGAATGCTAGCCCCCTCCACCTCAGCCCTCCCATCCTCCAGAATCATGAGCCAAAACATATATATTCCTAACAAATCATCCAGCTCAGGTGCTGTTACAGCTGCACAAAACAGACTACAACACTGCACACACATGGTGATGGATCAAGCACCAGCCAATAGAGAATTGAGGAATTTAGAGAATTGAGAATTTAGGAATCGCACAGCTCTGTACAGTGCATGGGCATGGGAATAGCTAAGACACATGCCCTGCCCATTGCAGCACACAATCTCCAGAAGGAACACATTGCTTGCAGCAATCACTGCAAAGTTATAGATTATGTACTGAGTCAAGGGAGGTATAGATGAGTGTCGTGGGAGCTTAGACAAGGAAGGGAGATTCCTCCTGATCAGGTGATAGGTGATGTGACAACCCTTCATGGATGACAGAAAGTCCCCCACAAACTGTGGCAAAGTGGCAGAAGAGCATATGATCAACAGAGGTGATAGTGAATGTCAGGTCCTCTGATCATCACTGCCCTTTTTTCTTATAGAGTCCTCCAACTTGTCATGTGTGGGCCAAATCCAGCATTTATTTTTGTGTGTGATATTTGGCAGGGGAGAGAAGAGATAGTGATTGGGGGGATTTTTTTGGTTGTGGTTGTTGTTAATATAGTAGTTTTAATGAGTTGAATGCCTTGAGGCAAGGCGTGTGCCCTCCAATTTACCATAGTCCAAAATTGTTCCTATTTATGTGATCTTCCTATGTCCAATGTTCATCTGAGGAAACCTTGGGTAAAGAGTTTCATAAAGAATTTGAGAGTGACTCATCTATGATACAAACTGTGGAAAAAGTTGAATTGCATGTTTATAAGCTATTAGTTTACCCTGACAGCAAGAGAGAGTCTATGAAGATGTGGTAATTTCATTTGGAAGAAACTAAATGGGCAATATTTATGAGGTCCTTGATTTAAAAGACTCTTCTCCCATAAATAACATATCTTGGATGTTCAATGACAGATAAGTATGGGTAGCCCCATGGATGCCAGTAGCAGAGCCAAGTAGCTTCCTGACACAGCAATAAGATCAGGGCCCCTGGGGCTTGGAAAGAAGACACTGTACTTTCTAGGGAGAGAGAGAGCTCTGATTTAGTCACTTGACTTAAGTGAAGCCAAAAAGCATTGGTGTTCTAAGGCCTTGAAATTCAAATGTAAATGGCTGACATGTGGGCAAAATTCAGGAAAGAGGAGAAAAGAGAAGGTAATCCATTTCTGTGGTAATCAATAACCTTCCAATAATGCACAGAAAAATGGCCTGCAAATTTATCCATGAAAAATGAGCTCCTTAATCAAGCTGGTCTTTAATTTAGCAGTCAATACACATCTTCATTTTTTTATTTGTCCATCCATTCAACAAGTATATATTGGGGGTTTTCCATGTTAAAGCTACTGTTGTAGGTGATGGAAGAATCACAAAGATGGTAAGACAGACTGTTTCCAACATGGTTCTAAGGTACAAAAAGAGAGTGTGCATCATAGAACAAGGGAGATGAACTGCTTACCACAAGATAAATTAATAATACGCAATTGATAGACAGCTACTTTCAGCATTTATGAGATGAAAAGAAGAAAGGGATGTCAAGCTTCAGAGGGGTGTGGTCAAATTTTCTGAGTGACTGAAGGAAGATTCATGGAAAAGTGGCATCTGATCACAGAAGGACATCAGCATGAGGATTGGAGAGGATAAGAGAAAGGATAGGAGGAGGAATAACAATAAATGTTTAGCAAAAAAGGAATGTGACTCAAACATGTCTAGAACATGAAGCATATGAAAAGAAGTGGAAATACTAGGTGGGGTCTACACTGGAAGACTCAAAATGCTAGCTTAAAGCATGAGCAATGGAGAACAACTGGTTATTCTTCCATATGGGAATAGTATAATGTATTATATGGAAATCTACAAACAATGATATTAAGCAAAGATCTTATCTCTCTTCTATTTCAGCATCTACAAAATGAGGGAAAAGCAGTGATGACTTATGAAGAATGACCAGATGTCACTCTGTAAGAAGTTTAATCTAGCATTAGTAGATTGTTGTTGTTGTTAGGTGCTGTTGAGTCGGTGTCCAACTCATAGTGACCCCACATATAATAGGTGAAACAATATTGATAGTGCTTCTCTGCTAACCATAGAGTTTTCAATGGCTGATTATTACTTTGTGAGTGGGTTTCAGGGTCCTTCTCCCAAGGCTATGGCACCTATTGTCCCCAGGCAATCTCCCATCCAAGTACTAACCAGGCCTGACCCTGCTTAGCTTCAGAGACCTGTGGCATCCAATCCCATCAGTGGTATGGCTGCAGGCCAGCATTAGTAGATAGTAAGGTTAAAAGCAAGAGGTGAGGAGGGCTATGTGAGGAGTTAGGGAGCCATCATGCATATTGTCATATAAAACCAAGATAGTGATAATGAGATGGAGAGAAGGTAGAGACAGTGACAGCATAGCAAGATTCAATGATCTCAACATGGGGACAAAGAAGATGGAGAAGTCCCAAGCAGAGGTGACAGTAAGATTGAATAGGTTATAGATATAACAAGGGAAGATTAAATAAAAATAAGGTTGGAGTTTAGCAAATGGTGTGCAAGGTTATTTTAATATTTCTTTGGTGCTCTAAGAACCTAAGTTGGAGAAGCAGGAAGGGGTGACTTTAGCATATATAATTGTAACACATCAAGTGAGAATTTGAAGGAGCAGCTGTGGCTCATGCCAGACTCTCCTGAGGGAAGCAATTCAATTCAATCTTGTTGAGTCAGGAATTGAATCATTACTGCAAATTCTGTTTCAAAAGTTAGTAGAGAAAAAAATGAACAAAAAATAACCTTACATGTAATAACCTTAAAATGTAATTGAGAAAAATGCTGAATTCATGTTTCTGCATAGGGCAGCATAAGAATCTTTGTCTCACACTCATTGTTATCCTGTTCGGTGCTCATTTCCACATCTTTGCATCACTCTTAGTTGCCCTGGGGTCACTTCTCCTCCAGCTGGCTCATTAGACTGGACCCCAACTCTCCTCGCCCTAAGGTTGGGTCAGCATGTGACCCAGGCCTGAGCCAAGCACAGTGGGCTTGATAGTTAGTTCAGGAGAGTCAAGAGGTACAGGGAGAGGCAATCAAAGCCGATTCCAAGATGTGCTGCTAGAGGAAGGAGTCCTTCCTCCACTGGGGATACTGAGTGACCAGGACAGTGGCCTGGAGTTTATAGCAGCCTCTTGCCTAGGTAGAAAAACAACTCCAGAAAGAAAAAGAAGCAAAATGTTGAAAGATGCAAAAAGAGGAAAAGTGGTGTGATCTGAGCTCTGAAATCCAATTGTACCCGAAGCCACATCTTTCCTTGAATGTCATAGCCACCTTAGCCCATAAATTCATCTTCAGCTTATGCCAATCTGACTTGGGCTTTTCATCACATTCAACCAATATGTTCTCTATACGGCCCATAACCACATGGAAAATTGCATCACACAGAATCTAAGTACAGAGAGGGCATTGCACTCCACAGGCTACATCAGCCAGAGAACACTTCATGAAAGAGGCCAGGTTTTAGAGCATGATCCACTTGTTTTAGCTAGTGAAGTTTTTGTTGGACACTGGAGGGAATATAAAAACATGACCTCAGAGCAGCTCCTCCCTACTCATCAGGGACCTCTTGATTTTAAGTCGGAAACAGATACATGCCTAGTTGGGACTAGAGTGAACAAAGTTCAAAGAGATGAAGAAGGAATCCTAACAGAGAAGGATCTATCCTTGTGAAGCAAGCAAACTTTAAGGACTGTGGCCCTTTAAAATGCACCATTTGTTGAGAAACATGCTATACACTATAACTACTCACATTTACTATCTCTGTATTCCTTTCCCCCTAGCAATAGTAATATAATAAAAGTCATAAAGCACATGATTCACCCCTCCCCATCCAGGTGTTTAAAACTGGACTGTGTAATACAAAAGCCCATGCATTAGCCACATGCGACACTGCTAGCAAACCCTGGCAGACTGCCTGAAGCCACCAGACTTTGTGGTCGATGGATCCTCTTCTGTATCCCTGAATTTGCCGAGAAGGTTTTTTATTTGCCTGATACCAGCTGGGAGAAACTAGCTCCTCAAACTCTCACCACCTCTTGGAGTCCTGTGAATTAGTTAAACAGAACCACCCTTTTAAGGCACTGCCACCATAACTGCCTGGTGGGCCCCACTCAAGCCTCCCTCATCCTCACAGTAAAACTGTTCCCTGCAGAGGACAGAAGAAGCAGGTGGCGGCTCCCTCAAAAAGAAAAAACAAAAAAATTCCTTCATTACAACAAATAGCCTTGATAATTATCCACAGGGACAGAAGAAAATGTTACTAGTATGCGAGAACAAGCAAAACTTACTCTTTAAATGAGACATAATGGAGTTTCTTGCACTACATCAAAGTCATGGTTTAAAATTCTACCCTCTAAGTGAGAACCTTGCTCTTGTGATTCCAAGAGGCAAATCAGCTTAAACACACCATTTCCTCCAGGCAGTTTTCAAGATTAATAATACAGCAGACATTGTTTCAAGAAACAATCCCCGCCCCCCGGAGCTGGAAATAATATTTATTTTGTGTGTTTTGAGCAGGCCAGCCATCCATTCCCCACAGACACAATGAGAGAAAAGGGAAAGGAAACGTTGCTAGTGAGAACAAGAGATTAGGGCAGCATACTGGAATAATGCTATCTGCAGTCATAGTCTACCTTCCAGCCAATACGACACAGCCCTCAGCAGGCTTCATCTCTTATGATAATCATTTATATGAGTGAGCACAATATAGTCATCACCATTTGAAATGATAGTTATAGTTACAAAAGTGGCAGGTGCTTTGTTTTTGTTCAACTATTAGACTACTGATGTAGTCTACAATTACTTCAGTATAATACTTCAGCTTTTTGAAAAGCTGTAATATTTTATAAATTATATATGCAATATTTATAATATGTAGTAGATAATATAATGTTAAATTACGAAGGCAATCAGAACAAACAGTTGTGATTATTAAGAAGTAGAATAATTATACAGCCTAGCTAAACTCTTTGCCCAATCCCTAACTCCGCTTATCTCCAAAGACAGGATGTTTATGGATGCAAGAGTTCTCTGTAACTAGACCAGTTGGAATAGACTAGATTCAAGATGGCTACCTAAAGGTCATCTTACAGACCCCAAGCCCCATTTTAACCTCCTCAGTATGCTAAATGAACCCTTTCAATGCCATGACAGTTGATATTTACCATGACTACTACCTGAAAGAACCATAAAAAAGGCAAAAACAAGTGGCATCTAAATCTCTAGAAAAATCTCTGCCCATTCCAGAAAATATGTGAATATTCCTCCCCTTTGTTAGCCTATCTCTCCTCCTCATTTCTTTTACCCTATATCTATGACTTCCCCACCCACAGTGGGTTTAGAAGTTGATTGAGTGCCCAAACTCCTGTTTTCCCACTTACTGGCTGCTGAACATAGGCCGTTGGCACTCAGCATCATCTGGTCTTTGGCTTCACAACAGTGGGAAATAGATCTCTCTCTGAGGAGTCCATCTCTTAGGGGAGGTGCCAACAAGTTTTGGGTAACAATTCCATCACCAAAATTTAATAGAACCAACTCTACCTTTTCAATCACAGATATCTCTGATTCTCTCAGGACTCAAAAGGTAAGGACTTGTCATAATTTGGTGTTTATTGTCCCCTTGTTCTCAAAAAAAATTGAATTTATGTTTTTGCATCTCTAAACACAATACTGCCAGACAATGCTTGTTTCTATGATTTATAAAAATGGCACCATAATGTGTAAAGCCTATTTTAATGATGTGATTTTTTTCCATCCAGGATTATTTTTCTAAAATCCATTCATGTTCTCCAAAGAAGTTTCAGTTTGTTCATTTTCATGGCTAAGTAACATCCCACAGTGTCAATATGAGACAACATATCTATTCTCCTATCAATGGATATTTGAGTTCTTACAGCTTTTTTGCCATTACAAACAATTATGTATAAACATCCATGTATATGTCTCCTTTCAATGGCTGACTATTTCAGGATAGCTTCGGGAATGAATTGCTATTTCCTTCTCCCATTTTTGCAGTGCCAGGGATCAAACCTGGCTCCTCAGAGAGTACAGACCAGCACTCTACCAACTGAGCTAAACCCTAGCCTCTACAGAGTTTTCAATGGCTGATAGTTTCAAGATTGCTTTGGGAGTGGATTGCCACATCCTTCTCCTATTTTTGCAATGCTAGGGATTGAACCTAGCTCCTCACAGAGTATGGAATATCACTCTACCAACTGAACTGGTTTAACTCACAGTTGGTAGAGTGCTACTCTGCACTCTCTGAGGCTCTGAGTTCAATCCCAGCCCCACAAAAATGGACAAAGAACATAGAAATCCACTCCCAAAGCAATCCTGAAACAACCTGCCATTGAAAACCACATGAGGGTCTCTGCGAGTGGTACTGGACTAGAGGGCACCTAACAACAACATATGTTTCCTGGCAAGTACTTCCCAGGGTCCATATATAGGAGGGCATTTTTCAGTTGTAAGATTTGCCCTTATTTGGCAACAAAGGCATGGCCAGCTTGTTTCTCTAGCAGTTCAATTTTATGCTGTTACCTAGACATACCAGGGTTCCCACTGAACTTCAGCCTCACCTGTACAAAAATTATGTTCTTAATTCTACCAGCCTGGTGGGTACTAAACAGCATCTTACTATAGTCTTAATTTGCATTGCATTGATGACTAAGATTGAGAATTTTTTTCATATTTTCTTACTCCATGTGAGTTGTTACAACAAAATAGGAGAAACTGTGTACCTTACCAACAACAGAAATTTATTTCTCACAGTTCTGAAGATGGAGAAGTCCAAGATCAAAGCGGAAGCAGATTTGGTGTCTAGTGAGGGTCTAATATTTGGTTCATAGACAGGATCTCTGTGTTCTCTACATGGCAGAAGAGGAAAATTTTGGTCTCTTCAGCCTCCTCTAAGGGGATTGTAAGATTCATGAGGTTCCACCATCATGACTTGATCACCTCGCAAAGTCGCACCTCCCCAATACCATTGCATTGGTGATTAAGTTTCAAAATATGGATTTTGTGATTTTGTGAGAACACAAAGATTCAGACCATATCCTTTTCCATTAGATTCATGTTTTCAATAACATTGTTGCTTTGTTCTTTTGTTTATAAATGTTTGTACACACACACACACACACACACACACACACACACACACATAGTTTTTGTTTTTGTTTTTGCAGTATTTGTGGGTTGAACCCAGGGTCTTACATGTATTTTGCAAGTGCTCCATCACTGTGCTGCACCTTCAGCCTATTTTTTATTTTTTATTTTGATATAGGGTCTCATTGACTTACACAGGTTGCTTCTGGCCTTGAATTCAAAATCTTCCTGCCTCACCCTTTTGAGTTGTGGGGATTATAGACCGGCATGCACCACTGCACCCAGCTCTATAATATTTCTTTATATTAAATAGGTCCTTATCCTTTGACAGTGATAAGTGTAGCAAGTATCCTCTACAAATGTGTGGCTTATCTTTTCACATGCTACTCTTGGTATCTTTCAATGAAAAAATTATTCTTCATATTATGAACATTTATATAACATACTGATTTATCTATGGTTAGAATTTTTTGCATCTTAACTGAGAAATCCTTTTTTTGTCATAAGATACAAGAGGTACTTTCTAAACTTTTCTTCTTAAAGGTTAACATTCGTCTTATACAGTTAACTCTTAAATCCATTTGGAATTTTATTTTTGAGTATATTAAAAAGTTCAGATCCAAATTTCTTTGTACCCTGTGCATAACTAATTGTCCCAGCATAATAATTAATTCATCTGATATTCACTGTTTTGCTATGCCAACTTTATTATATCAAGTTGTCATATATGTTTTATATGGATCTGTTCTAGAATCTATTCTACATCACTTACCAATTTGCTTCTACCTCTATTTATGTGTATTAATGTGTGTATACACAAATTTAATAAGAATATAAAGTTATAACTTTTAATATCTAATAAGTTTTCCAATCTGTCAAAAACAAAATTTATTCCCATTTACGTCAGACTGGCTTGTTCTTGAACCTTTGCTATGTCATGGAGTAGAAAATCAGCTTGATAAGTCAGGCATGGTGGTTGTTGTTGTTAGGTATCCAGTCATGTCCCACTCATAGCGACCCTCATAAAGTTTTCAGTGGCTGATTGTTTAGGGATTGCCTTGGGAGTGGATTGCCATGTCCTTCTCCAATTTATACAGTGCTGAGAATCGAACCTGTGACCTCAGAGACTGCAGAGCATCACTGTACCAACTGAGCTAAATCCCATGGGATGGTGGTACACACCTATAATCCAAGTACTCAGGAAGCTAAGGAGTAGGACAAAAAGTTTCAGGCCAGCCTGGGCTACACAGTGAATTCTATGCCAGCCTCAACTACATAGTAATTTGTGCTCAATAAAATTTGTACTTAACAAAATGAATAGTCAAATAAATAAATAAACAAAAATAGAAAGTCAGCTTAATAACTTTACATATGCACCTATTGCCATTTTGATTGAATTGTACTGAAACACAGAAATTTGCAAGAAAATTGACATTTTTATGCTACTAAGGATTCTAGCAAATATACATGGTGAATTTCTCCATTTAGTTTGGTTTTCTTTAGTACCACTTAATAAAGTTTTAAATTTTTCTCTATAAAGGTCTTGTACAACTTTTGTTTTATCTAATTTTGCTAGATATTGGAGCAAGACACACTGGGCAAATTATATTTTAATTGTGTTTTCTAACTCATTATCACTGGAGAATAAAAATACATTTGATTTTGCTGTAAAGAACTCAAAATTATTAAGCACTCATCTCCTAGTTTGCTAAGAAGTTTTTTATGGTTTATTCATTTGTTTTCTTATTTTTGTTTTGTAAATCATTAATGGATAAAGAATTTCATTCAGTAATTTTTATGAGTCAATTGGGATGCTATTGTAGTTTTTCCTCCTTAAACCTATAATCTACCGAATTTCACTTTTAGATTATTGTACATCTAAACCACTTTATATTCTGGAAATAAATCAGCCTCTATTATAATGCATTCCCTTTTATGTTGTATCTGTTTCTCTCATTCAGTCTTCACATTATGAAGTAAGTGCTTCACCATTACTGCATAGATTGACATTTAGTATTGGTATGGCCATGAGCAGAAACCAAACTTCATCTTTGACTGATCTGACTCTAAAACCCAATATTTTAATGATTTACCATACTTCTCTGGATGCTTAGTAGTTAACAACTCAGGAGAATGACTCAGTGTAGAACAGTCTCATAGTATCCAATAAGAATCCAGGTCAGCTCTTTTTTGTGGGGAAGGTAAGATCCCAACTGATTAATTTAGTTATTCTTGACTGGTGGACCTTAGAAAGTAACCTTGTAGATGTGTGTGTGCCCACTGAGGAAAGGAGGGGTAGAACTGCAAATATGAAAATGCTTAAAAACTAAGGAGGTAGGTGTGAAGGAAAGCTATAATATCTTTTAGGCATGTTAGGGAAAATGAGTAGATTATCAGATTGCAACTAAATGGGAAGGGGCCTTTCCTTTCCACGTAAACTTACAGCAATTTGCTATCTGATTTATTTTCCCAGACCCACCTCCCCATCACCTCATCCTTCCTTGTCAGGACCTTCACTGTTGTCAATCATTCAATACTAAACTTTAGGGCAAGAGAACATTCACCAGAAAACAAGTGGAAAGCACTCACCAAACCATCCAAGGTCAAAAAAATTTCCATTCAAATTCCTCCTCAGCATGATTTTCCTGAACTTAAAATGTGGATGTTTTCTTAGTTTTCTCCACTTTCTCCACATACTTTTCTAAGTTCAGTCTCCAGAACCAAACACCACAGAGAACTCAAAAGAACCAAGGAGAACTCCCAGTGCTAGGGAAGCCTAAGCCTTGGAAAACGCAGCAGTGGGTATCACGAGGTTCATCCCTTCTGTTCTGTTAAAAACTACCCACATTCTAGAGATCATGCTCCAGAGAGAAATTTATGCTGGAGACTCAGAGAACTTGCTGAAGACTCTGCTCTGGAACTTTGCTTCCCTCAAATGTCATTGTTTTGAGACTCTCCCTAGACACCCTGTTGAAGGTACAGTTTTCTGAGCCCAGCTTTTCCTAATCTTTCTTCATTTATGTTCAGTATTTATGATTTCTTTTATGTTCAGTATTTATGATGAGAAAACAATATATATCATTATTTGACCAACTGTACTAATAATTTGCTACCCATATAAGATCAACTGTGACGATAAATTTTATAATATTCTTTTTATTTGACAGACACAGCAAGCTTCACTATGGGAGGGGTTTCTGTTTTAGTTTCTTGATGTATCTGAGTGTCCAGAGCGGAGCCTGGGATGTAATGAGTGTCCAATAAATGTTGATGGAAGGGAAATGGAAACTGGAAAAGACAAGTGAAAGAGCGGAGCTCAGTCTCAATCTCTCACTCTGCAACCTATACCAGCAAATGCTGATCACCACTGGTGGTCACCTTACAGCCCTAAAATATGTGAACAAATTACCTCAGCTCAAGTATGCATAGAGTTTCTCAGGTACCAAAACCAGCAGTAGGAGTCATGCCACCAAGACTAGAATTGTGTTCAGATTAAAACACCCTAACTTACTCAGCAATAAAAAACAAACTGCTGATGTGCACAACAATACGGAGTCTGAATATTACTGTGCCTAATGAAAGAAGCTGGCCATGCAAAAGAAATACATAGTGTATGCTCCCATTTTTATAAAATGCAGACTACACTATAGTAGCATAAATCAGACTAGTATTAGCCTGGGGTCAGAGGTGGAGGCAGAGATGGACCACAGAGGGGCATGACAAATCTTTGGCAAAGGGGATGGAAATTTTCCACTTCTTGGTGGTGGTTTTATAGGTGCTTATGACTATCAAAACTCATTGAACTATGTACTTTAAATGAATGCAGTTTATTACACATAAATCATTTTTCAATAAAGCTATAAGGGAAAAAAATACTGTAATAGGCACGATAAGGGGCAGATAGGCTCTTTAGCCTGGTGTGCCTACCCAAAGAACACCTGTAGTCAGGTTTTTCATAAGATTAACAGGGTAGGCACTGCTAAACAAAGTGCTATGTTAACCCAGAAGTATGTCAATTTCTTCTGCTCTTTCTCCAACCATCCTTCCTCCTCCTCCTGAGACTAAGTAATCCTCTGACAGCATCTTATGCCTGCACCAACTGTACTCATCAACTTCACTGTGAGGTCACATTAGATGTGGTTTGCATCACTTGTCACTCTGTGAGGTTTAGCTAACACTCCATCTGAGCCAAAGCAATTATAACCTCCATTATCTCCCTAGAGAATCTCACCCTGGCTCCAGCATGCCCTTCCTTTCTATTAGAAGTGTTTAAACATCAGGAAAGTACCATAGAAAGAAAAGAAGAAGAAATTGTACTTCCAATGGAAAGATTTTTCATTTAAATGCACTTTATTGTGTGATGTATTCCTTTAATTAAAGTGTGTGTCTGGGTGCATCGGTTGCTATTACGGTGCAATTCCTCATGTTTATTGAATGCAAGAGTAGCTGGGGCAATGCAGTGGAAACTCACATAATAGCTAGAGTGGAACTTAAAGCTGCAGTTTCCTGATCTTTTTAGCTTCTAAGGTGTAGATAATCTCCAGGGTGATATTAGTTAATGGCCAAGTGCAATGAGATGCCCTCTGTCAATTTGAGTAGGTCTGATCTGAAAAAAAAACTTAATCCTCATGTCCCAACTAGCTTGAATGGCTCTGTGCTATTGTTTATCTCAGAATGCCTCTTTTACCTCCAGCAGAAGCTCAGAACTAGGCAGAAGAACACCAAGCATTAGAAAAGTTACAATGTCTTCAAAAGGTAGTCTTGTTGTTGTCAGTTAGGTGTTGTCAAGTCAGATCCAACTCATGATGACCCTATGCACAACAGGATGAAACACTACCCAGCAATGTGCCATGTACATGATCTCTTTATGTTTGAGTCCATTGCTGTAGCAACATCAGCGATTTAGAGGTCCCAAGGGCTTTATTCCATTCCCATCATTAAAATCCACTCTACTTTGAGGGAGCCTATAGCCATACCACTGTGGCATCCAATTCCACCAGATCTTGGAAGCTAAGCAGGGTTGGGCCTGGTTAGTACTTGGGTGGGAGACCACCTGAGAACACCAGGTGCTGTAGGCTTGGGAGAAGGACCTGGCAACCCACTCCCAATCAGCCATTAAAAACCCTATGAATAGCAGAGAAGCACTAACAATACTGTTTCACCTGTCATATGTAGGGTGGCTAAGAGTTGGATACTGACTTAATAGCACCTAATAACAACAACTACTACTTTGAGAAGGCAACTCTTCCATAGTGGTTTCTGAATGCTATCTAGCTTGGAGGGCCCATTTTCTAGCACTGTATTTGACAGCGCTTCTCTCCTATTCATGGAATTTTCAATGGCTAATTGTTTCAGGAGTGGGCTACTGGGTCCTGCTCCCTAGTCTGTCTTGGTCTGGAAGTTCAGCTGAAACCTGTCCACCGTGAGTGGCCCTGCTGGTATCTGAAACACTGGTGGCATAGCTTTCAGCTTCAGAACAACATGCAAGCCCCCACAGCACTATAAGCTGACACACAGGTGAGGGAAAAGGTAGTGTAGGGAAGTAGAATTATTAATAGTCTCTGCCATTCCTGTTACCTTTCAGTTTACACAGTACTTTTATGTTTCTTTGTGGGCTCCTGTTAAAGGACTTGTGAAATATTGTTACCTTCCATTCTGTTTTGCCAACTTAGACTCAGGTAAATCAAGTGACCAAGGTGCACAGAAAGTAGCAAAAATACAGGTGGGTGACAGCTGGGTCCACAGTCTGCGGTCTTTCCACAGGAGGCAGAAAGAGCTGAGGGCATCCTGTGTCTGCTCAGATTGTACTACAAGTCATGACTGACTTTGGGACAAATACTGGAACCTTGTAGGTTTTTAATGTCAACAGTAAAAAGAGAGGATATTTCAACATTCCTTCAATTAGTAAATGCTAATAGTCACTGGGGCTGGGATTTAGCTCAGTTGGTAGAGCACTGCTCTGTAGTCTCTGAGGTCCGGAGTTCAATTCCCAGAACCACAAAACTGGGAAAAGGACATGGCAGTCCACTTCAAAGGCAATCCCAAAACAGCCATTGAAAACCCTATGAGGGTTGCTGAGTCAGACGTGACTTGATGGCACCTAACAACAACAGTAGTCACTAGCTCTTTCCATATAGTAAGAAACAGGAATCCTGAGAAAGGTAATTTGGTTCTAAAATCATCAAGAAAAGTATTAAATTTCATTAGTAGTCAGAGCCCTCATATACTGCAAAGAAAAGCTAGCCTTTCCTTCAGGTACCACTCTTGTTTTTTTCCTCAAAATTACTTAAAACAATCACCACAAAAATATCAAATAGAAAAAACAGGCAATCATTAATCAAGAACTTGAATAGATAAACTGTTTTCACTTTCCCACAACCTCTGCCAAGCCTTGCCAACATATAGTCATGCACATAATAGTCATGCAACATATAGTCATGCACATAAAGTGTGGGTACATTGTCCCCCTAAAGTTTCCCAGAAGGAAGATCCATTTTATTGTTGTCCTTCTCTCCACATAAATGTCCCTAAATTTTTGAGATACCTTTTCTCTGTAATGAAATTATAAGGTTCTTGAGGTCAGGGACACAGTCATTTGGACAACTCTCATCACTTATAACTTACAGTGAGGATATAATAACATTGAAAATATGTTCGTTAAAAGTATATTCCTTTGGCTCCTGAATTATTCCCTCCAAAATTTAAGCTCTGCTCCCTTTTTTAGATGCTTCAAACAAATTAGTTTTCTCATTTGGCTCCAGCACTTACTAACTTCTTATAATAGCTTAAATCATTGATTTCGGGATGCTATGTCTTTAATACTTCAGCTTGGAAATTAAGAAAAAAAAACTCACAAGGTTACTGTGATATTAAAAAGGGATAATGTACATGAAATGTTTAGCACAATATCTGACATATAGACACTGTTCAGTAAGTACGTAAAGTATGTATTAGATCTGAAAATCTGAAACAATGTCTAGATCTATTGTTCCCCTTTAGGATTAAAGGGAAAGAGAAGCAGAAATTACGCAGTCAAAACAACTCAGTCATATCCTTCCCAAAACTGCCTTTTGTGTTCTTTAGGTAAAATTCAATAGAATGGAAATCATCATCTAAAACATGGGTCCCAACTCCCAGGCCATGAACCCATACTGCCCCGTAGCCTGCTAGCAACTGAGCTCCACAACAGGAGGTGAGCAGCAAGTGAGCAAGTGAAGCTTTATCCGTATTTACACAATAAATGTAATGCACTTGATTTATCTAAAACCATTCATACTCCCCCAACTTGCAGAAAAATTATCTTCCCCCAAACCAATCCCTGGTGCCCAAAAGGCTGGGACTGCTGCTCTAAAACACGATACCTATGAAGTACCTCAACATAAACTTCTCAAGAGTCAATGCAAGAAAATCACAGCGCAAACACCAAATTTCTTAAGGCCATATCAGAATGACAAATGCACTCAGGATGGTGCTATAGCTTTCACGTTCAGCCAGGTTTGACAATATTTCCTTTGTTGTTGTTAAGTGCCATCGAGTCAGGTCCAACTCATAGTGACCCTACATACAATACAATGAAACACTACCTGACACAGTGCCATCCACATGTTTTGTTTTTTTATGCTTATGCCTACTGTGTCAGCCACTGTATCAATCCATCAAGTTAAGGGTCTTCCTTTTTTTCATTGACTCACCACTCGCCCAAACATGATGTCTTTCTTCAGGGATTGGTGCCTCCTAACAACATGTCCAAAATACATAAGGCAAAGTCTAGTCATCCTTGCTTCCAAGGATGGTTATACTTCTTCTAAGACTGATCTGTTGGTTCTTTTGGTAGTCCATGGTATGTTCAATATTCATCTCCAGCACTATAATTCAAAAGCATCAATTCTTCTCCTGTCTCCATTATTCACTATACTAGCTGGGTCACCCATGGTGGACAGGTTTCAAGTGAGCTTCCAGATTAAGACAGACTAAGGAAAAGGACCAGGTAGCCAACTGCTGTAACAATTAGACATTGAAAACCCTATGAATAGCAGAGAAAATTTCCTTAGCTAGACGCTGTTAAAAATGAAGGAGATTCCTTTGTAGGGATTTTCTACAGACAACAGTGAAATGCAGGCCTTCATCTATAAACTGATTATTGGCCATTTACTATGTGCAAGGTACTAGGGATTCACAGAGTAAGTGACAATGTGTCCTTTATATTGTTGTTACAATCTTGTATGAAATGGACTGCTTGACAGATCAAAAAGTCTTCCCATAAGGCTCCATAAACCTTGTACGTTGGTAAAAG
Source organism: Pedetes capensis (assembly GCA_007922755.1). NCBI lineage: Eukaryota > Metazoa > Chordata > Mammalia > Rodentia > Pedetidae > Pedetes > Pedetes capensis. The sequence continues at coordinate 49,250 of VMDO01005228.1, forward strand.
TGTAATCAAAAGTGATATAATAGTCGCATAATAGAAAAAACCAACGCTGTATTACTCTGTATCCCACAATCACTTACTAATAAAGGGAGGGGAAAAAAAGAAGTCTTCCCAGAGATATATAGCTGAGCAAAATTTGCCAAACAGAAACAAAACAATACAACCAAAATGATGCTTTGCCAAGTTATGTATGTTTCCTAGACTTTCTTTTCCTCTTCTGTTCTTTATTTATTTTCAAGGAGCAGAGGAGAAGATAATGGTACTTTTTTCAGAGTGTTATAAGAATTTGATAAGACTCTGAATGTAAGCATTTGGTGCAGTGCCTGGAATCTAGCTATTAATAACACTGCCACTGCCTTGTATTGTTAATTACTCTGTGTGTGTGTGTGTGTGTGTGTGTGTGTGTTCACCTCAACTAGACTCTAAAGATCCTTGCAAAGAGAGAGTATATGACACATTTCCCTGTATCTCTCCCCCCACATATCTGTCAGTTTGCCCTACTGTGGTAGCTTGTGTGTTGCTTTGATGCTGAAAGCTATGCCACCAGAAGGGTCACATACAGTGGATAGGTTTCAGCTGACCTTGCAGACTAAGACAGATAGGGAGAAGGACAGGGCTAACCAAATCCCCAAACAATTACCCATTGAAAACTCTATGAGTAGGACAGAAATACTGTCAGATATAGTGGGAGAAAATGATCCCCCCACCCAGGTTGGGAGGCATTCAAAAGACTACTAAGGAAGAGTTGCCTCCTCTAAGTAGAGCTGACATTAGTTACAGGAATGGAGTAGAGCCCCAGGGACCTCCATTGGCTGATGTGCCACAACTCAAAATGAGAAGGAAAAACAGTAAATATCCATTAATTATTGGAATGTGGAATGTACCTAATATGAATCCAGGAAATTAGAAATCATTAAAAAGGAAATGGAGCACATAAATATTGACATTCTAGGCATTAGTGAGCTAAAATGGACTGGTATTGGCCATTTTGAATCAGATAATCATATGGTCTACTATGCCGGGAATGACAACTTAATGAGAAATGGGTTGCATTCATCATCAAGAAAGACATTGCAAGATCGCTCCTGAAGCACAATGCTGCCAGTGATAGAATAATATCCATATACCTATAAGAAAGGGCTGGGATTTAGCTCACTTGGTAGAGCACTGCATTGCAGTCTCTGAGGTCCCGAGTTCGATTCCCAGCACCGCAAAAATGGGAGAAGGGCCTGGCAATCCACTCCCAAGGCAATCCTGAAACAGTCAGCCACTGAAAACCCTATGAGGGTCGCTATGAGTCGGATACCGACTCGACAGCACCTAACAACAACAACTATGAGAGAGGCCAATTAATATGACTATTATTCAAATGCACATATCCAACACTAAGGCTACAAATGAATCTAGGGAAGACTTTTACCAGCTTATGCTATCTCCAATAGATTGAACATGCAATCAGGAGTACTGTATTATTGGTGACTGGAATGGAAAAGTTGAAGACAAAGAAGATGACTCAGTAGTTGGGAAAAAGGTCTCAGTGACAGAAACAATGTTGGAGATCACATGATAGAATTTTGTCAGACCAATGACCTTTTCATTACAAATACATTTTTTCACCAACATAAATGGCTACTATACACATGGAATTAATCAGATAGCACATGCAGTAACCAAATTGACATTTTTGGAATGAGACAATAGAAAAGCTCAATATCAAAAGTCAGAACAAGATCAGATGCTGATTGTGGATCAGACAATCAACTGCTCATATGCAAGTTCAAAGTGAAACTGAAGAAATTAGAACAAGTTAATGAGAGCCAAAGTAACACCTTGAGTATATACCACCTGAGTTCAGGGACTACCTCAAAAATAGGTTTTGATGCATTAGCCATTCTCAGAACAGCCCAGGGCTCCACAGAAAATCAATTCCTAATAAATATTAACTGACTAACTGGTTCAAAACCCCAAACATTAGAAAGGATTTCAGGAGGAAGGAAAGCACAGATGCTAGACTGGATTAACTTCCTTTCTTTCCTTGGGGAAGATGCCTGCACATCAGTGTCATCATTAGAGCATGGATCCTGTGTTGTGACTTTTTCATAGTGATTCATCCAGTTAGTGAATGATCAATCTCGACCACATATCCTTTGCAGTCTGGAACAACAGAGACCAAGTCCCTGGCTTCCTATGGCTTTAATTCTAATGGGAAAGACAGACACAAACCAGACAAGAATTTACAATGCTGGTGGCAAAAATAAGACAAAGTAGGGTAAGGAGTGTAAAGAGTGGTAGAGAAGAACCTAAATTTACACAGGGTAGTTGAAGGAGGCATTTATAAAAAGAAGGGATTTGATCAGAGACCTGAAGTCAGTGAAAACTCAATCCAAGTGGATATTTGCATCCTAAGCTGATTAGAAAAGAAGAGGACTGAGTCAGGATTGTGTCTGGCAATTGGAGGAACAGCAAGGAAGTCTGAGTAGCTGGGGCACTGTTAGTGAGTGGGATAATGGTGGGAAATGAGGTCAGAGAATTGGCAAGGGCAGAGAAATGGGAAGGTGATGTACAATCTTATGAGACTTGGAAGACATGATTTTACTCTAAGTGAGATGAAACCTATTAGAGGATGTTGAGAAAGGATGACACAGAGCTTCCATTTTAGTAGATTCCTCTGGCTATGATCTGGACAGCCAGTTGTAGGTGGATCAAGGAGAAAGTTTGTTACACTAACCCATGTGAGGGAGAAATGATGACAGCATGGCCCAGACAGGATGGGTGAGAAGGAATTAAAGAGTATGAGGATTCTAGGATGTGTCTTAGGAGCAAAGTCAAGACATTTTGCTTAGGGACTGACTATAGAGTATGAAATAAGAGAAGAGCTAAGATTCCAAAGTATTTGCCTGGACATATTAGAAGAATTAATTGTGAAAGTAGCAAATTTAAGAAAGGAAATGAAGAGACCCCATGTGTTTCATTTTGGAATGAAATTCTTGGGATATTTGTAAGATATTCATGTTGCGGTATCAAGTAGACAGTTCTATAAATAAGTCTGACTTATAGAGGAGAGATCTAGTTTGACAATTAGATACTTAAAACCAAGGCTTGGATGTAATCATGAAAGAAGTGAGTAACAGAGAGAGAAGAGGTATAGGAATTGTGCCCAGGGGTTCTTCAATATTTGGAGAGGCCAGAAACATGAGGTAGAACCATGAAAAGCTTCTGAGAAGGATCAGCTGGTGAGGTAGAAGATCTAAAGAAGAAAAGGGTTCTCCTCTTCCTCTTCCTCCTCATCTGCCTTTTCCCTCCTTTTACTGCTGCTACTGAATACTTTTCACTGCCTTTCCTGTCTAGCTTGTACTCATCCTTCAAATATCAGTCTTTATATTTCCTCAGAGAGGACTTGACTGAGCCCTCTGTGAACTTTCTACCTCTTCTCTTATCTGAGTCCCTATGTAAGTCTTCTACCTCTTCTCTTATCATATCCTAACACTCTTAACACTTCAAGTATGAATCTGTACATATATATCTGTATGGACATAACTTTCCATGACAATTTATATAACTGCATGTTCATTTACACATATAGGCAATGACTATTTGCCTTTAGTGACACTGTTGGCTACCTAAATGCAAGGGTCCAGTCTAATTCCATTCAATCCATGGTATATTTGATGAAATAATACAAAAACAAATACCGTGTCTTGGGCTGGGGCTACTATATTCATTATCTACTTTCAATTTAATAGAAATACTATGTACTATTAGCCTCATTTTACAGATAGTTCCTTTAATAAGGAACTACACCACAGCTGGGCTGGGATTTAGCTTAGTTGGTAGAGCACTGTGCTGCAGTCTCTGAGGACCTGAGTTCAATTCCCAGCACCGCAAAAATGGGAGAAGGGCCTGGCAATCCACTCTCAAGGCAATCCCGAAACAGTCAGCCATTGAAAACCCTATGAGGGTCACTATGAGTCGGATACCGACTCCACAGCACCTAACAACAACAACAACAACAACACAATTAAAAAGAAAACCCAAGTCTATCTAATTCAAAGCGGATCCCCTGTTGTCCCTGCACAATGATGACTCAGTAAATGTTTGAAGCTAGTCTGTTTAAAAAGGAGATGATGATTATGCATAATGGTAGAAATAGGGGCACTGGACAAATGGAACCTCACTTGCTCGGTGCACTCCTCTGCTTTTACCATTTTCTCCTTCTTACTCCATTACCTCACATACACACACAGCTATCCACAGCTGTCTGTGCAGTTTACTCTCCACGTGTCCTCAGCCTACAGATACTCCCTGCCCCCTGTATCCTCTTCTCCAGCCCCGCAGTATCAACCCATTAGAATTGTTCTAGTCCATCGGGCTTCTGTGCCTCTTGACTTCCACTTACATTGAGCCAAAGAGGCAGCAGCAGGAATTTAGCATGTGGGGAGAGAAGGTAGGGTTTGTTTTCCCCACTTTCTACCCTGCATCTGCCCTTGGACGTCCATGGTTCCCACAGCTCCTGCACTCTCCAGAAATTCAGTAACACAGCTTTCTGCACTTGCCCCATTAGGCACTGGGTCCGAAGAGCTTCCCACTGGTACTGCCCTAGGGAGCCTTGCCACACTATGTTGGGTCCCCTTAACTCTGTGCATCCTTCTGTAAAGACTCCTTTAACCCACTTTTCCCTGGAATTCCAACTCAGCCAAACTTCTGTTCCTAGGAGGCCACAGCCGGACTGATAAAGCGTCAAAGCCACCCCTTCTCTGCACTACCCTCTGTGGCCCCCCCCGGTTTCCCATATAGTCCACGCCAACAGGCAGATAGTTGAACTGTGCCTGCTCTGATTTTATAGCTATCCATAATCTCATAAAAACCAATGGAACAAAAACCAAGAGAATCTTTATCACACCTGAGAAATTCCCCATAACTGCCCTGAAATTGTCTTGAATTTCTTATAGTAAGACTCAAAGAAGAAAGAAGGGGTGGAGGAGGGTAGACATCCAGGTATAAACTAGTGGCATTTCCCATCTTTTTCCCTGACTGCATGAAAAATGAAGTCCCCACAAGGAGCTCAGCCTGCCTGAAGACAGAGATAATGCCTCATGCACCTCTGATTCTGAGGCACTGTTTGCATAAACATTTTCAAAATCACAGCTCCCAAGTGCATGAAAGGGAGCCTATGGTATAAATCATAGCCGAGTTACAATGCAAAGCTAGGGGACAGGTGCCCACGGCAGGTTCTATGCCTCAACACATTCATGAAAGGGTGCTGGATAAGCACAATTAATGACAAAATGTTTATATGGTTTATGTAAACATACTAAATACCTTGGTCTGCACATGTATCTGACATTAAGTGATTAACTAGTTGCATAAGCTAATATTTACACATGATTTATAATTGTACAATGCAAAGTAGGGCCCATTTATCATGGAATCAGAGAATCTGGAAAAGGAAATAGAGCCCATGGAATTTCAAGTTCAATCCCTACTTATGGATGAAGAAACTAAGGCAGAGAAAGGAAGTGGCATGTTCAAGGTAAAGAAGAGCAAGGGCTAAGGGACCTGTCCATCACAATAATCCTTTTTCTGCCATATTTTGCTTTTTCCACCTACAAGAGGAATAGTGTGCCTATCCTTCTGGGTTCATAAACAGAATACAAATTAGGGTTTCTCTAATGCCATTAATGGGAGAAGGACCCAGTAACCCACTGCCCAAAAAAAATCAGCCATTGAAAACTACATGAATAACAGAGAAGCACTGACAATAGTGTTTTACCTGTTGTATGTAGCGTCACTATGAGTCGAATACCGACTCCATGGCACCTAACAACAATATCTTTAAAGGCCAGAATAATAATAACTAACATTTCTTGAGCTCCATGCCAGGTAAATCCTAAGATCCTAATATAGCAAATGATTTAATTCTCCCAGCATCACTATGAGATCAATGCTATTGTTAGGAATTATAATAAAGATGGAAAGCCCTGGTTTAGGACCCAATACCACCATTAACCCACTGCAGGTACTATTCTGTGCCTATAGCTACATCATTGTCTGCAGCCATAGCACACTGGCATCTGATCTCCCTGATCTTGGAAACTAAGCATGGTCAGCCTGGTTATTCCTTGGATGGGAGACCACCTGGGAATACCGAGTACTGCAAGCTATAGAGAAGAACATGGCAACTCCCAAAACAATCTGCCATTAAAAATCCTATGAATAAGCCAGGCATGGTGGCATGCACCTATAATGCCAGCAATTCCAGAGGCAGAGGCAGGAGGATCTCAAGTTCAAGACCAGAGGCAGTCTGCATAGTTTAGTGGTACCCTGTCTCAACAAGTGAAAAAATGGGCTGGGGATACAGCTCAGTGGTCCAGCAGTTGCAAGGCATGCAAGCGCACTGGGTTCAACCCCCAGTACTGAAAGAAGAAGAAGAAGAAGAAGAAGAAGAAGAAGAAGAAGAAGAAGAAGAAGAAGAAGAAGAGGAGGAGGAGGAGGAGGAAGGAGAAGGGGAAGGGGAAGGGGAAGGGGAAGGGGGGAAGGGGAAGGAAAAAAGCCAAAATGCTATGAATAGCAGAGAAGCAATGACAATGGAGCTGGGCATGGGACAGTGTTGGGGAATGTTATATTCTGTTGTACATAAATAGGGTTGCTATGAGTGGGACCTGACTCAACAGCACCTAACAACAACAACAACAACAACAACAACAACAACAACAACATCTACATCATGAAATGAGGATAATAGCACTCACCTCATAGGGTGGCTGTAACTATTACATTAATTAATAGAAATGAAGCTATTACAATGGTGCCAGGGACAAAATGAGTGCCCGAAAAGATGTTTGCTACTGTGCTATTCCAGTTATGCTCCCTATTTTCTAGGTAAGGCTGGGGTTTAGCTCAGTGGGTAGAGTGCTGCTCTGCCCACTTTATGAGGATCCAGGTTTGATCCCTAGCACTACATAAATGGGAGAAGGATGTGGCAGTCCACTGCCCAAACAATTCCAGAACAATCAGCCACTAAAAACCCTATAAGGGTCACTATGAGTCAGACCTGACTTGATTGCACCTAACAACAACAAACAAATTTTCTAGGTAAGGGAAGAAATAAAAAGAGATATTAAAGATCTGCTGATGTATGCACAAATACATAGCCACTAGGGGATAGAGCCAGGCTCTAATCTGGGACTACTGGTTTGAGAACCAACATTCACTGTCATCATCATTGTCTAGTTGAAATTTTGGAAACCACGAACATGTTCTATATCTGTGCGACCAGTCACCTGTAGCTACTGAGCTCATGACATGTACTTAGTGTGGCACCTAACAACAACAAAAGTGCTGCTGAGGACTGAAATTTTAAACTTCATTTATTTGTAACTAACTTAATTCAGAGGCCAGTGTCAATAGTGACATTGGGCATTTCTTCACCATCATATTCATTCTGTGAGCTTTACATCCCTGGCTCAGCACCTGATGTAGGGTAGGCATTTTGTGCCATTCCCTAGGATATTAACTCCTGTCCCCATCTGTCTGACACTGCTGACTTCGCAAGTCTCCCAACAATAGAGGTTATTCTCTAAAATTAACTCACAAATGTTTGTAGAAAGAATTAATAAATAAAAGAAGGAACCTGCTACAGCGTGCTAGGCTGAGAAATGGCTTCATGTGAAGCAGTGTGGATCCCCACACCACTCTCCTTTACCATGATGCATACACCCCTTTCTCAGCCTACTGTGCCTTATGTGCCCTTAAGGAGAGACCATGGAACAAAATCAGAAACCACAAAAGTCATTAATCAGGTGCTGCCTCACCTCTTTTGGGCACACAGCTTAGTGCCTTGAAGAGAATTTGAAGCACACTGATGCTTCATTTCAATTCTAGTAGTCAAATTCCTTTGTGTTCAGGGAAATTTCAGGAACCTCTTAAGACTGATCCCATTCTGGGATTTGAAGATGCTTTGCTATGGAGTCAAACAAACCTGAGAATCTCAATTCTGTCATTTCTAACTCTGGAAACTTGTTGTTGTTATTAGGTGCCATGGAGTTGGTATCCGACTCATAGCGACCCTCATAGGGTTTTCAATGGCTGACTGTTTCAGGATTGTCTTGGGAATGTATTGCCAGGTCCTTCTCCCACTTTTGCGGTGCTGGGAATTGAACTCAGGACCTCAGAGACTGCAGCACAGCACTCTACCAACTGAGCTAAATCCCAGCCCTCTGGAAACTTAGGGTTACTCAAATGCCTACTCTAATCAGCCTTTTCATGTTCTTCCCTAAGTAGGGATCCTAAACACATTTTCCCAAAGAGTAAGTATACTCAAAGGTGAGTGCAGAGCTGGACCTGATCCCACATTTTTGGATAAATCTTGCAAATGGAAAAGACTGACAGAAGGAAAATTTTTGCATAATTGTCATCACCATCAAAACACAAGTCAGAGCATATTTGCAAGTGGACATGAAGGAAAAAGACAGGAAAATACAATCTCTCTCTTCAAACAAATTTCAAAGAATAACTTAAATACAATCTGTTCCTTTTAGAAAATTGCCATGCCCAATGATTTTCTCAGCTCTTGCTCCTTGATAGCAGTTAATTCTTGTCCAGATTTTGAATCCTTTCTCCTTCTTTGATTTCCATGGGATTACTCATTCCTGGTTTGTTTCCTGCTTCTAGGAACACTCTTCTTCTGTCTCCTTTATTGGCTCCTATAGAGCTCTGCTCTGTCACTTACTGGCTGTGTGACTTCCAAAAGCATAATCACTTGAACCTTGGTATCTTTATCATATAATCAAGGTTGTTGTTGTTGTTGTTAGGTGCCATCGAGTTGGTATCCAACTCATAGTGACCCTCATAGGGTTTTCAATGGCTGACTGTTTCAGGATTGCCTTGGGAGTGGATTGCCAGACCCTTCTCCCATTTTTGCGGTGCTGGGAATTGAACTTGGGACCTCAGAGACTGCAGCACAGCGCTCTACCAACTGAGCCAAATCCCAACCCTATAATCAAGGTAATGATAACCTATCATGAGTTTGAGGATTATATAACATCACTAGAAAAACCATATTCTATCTAGATGTGACCCAATCTCCCAACAAACATTTTGATGTAAGAACTAAAATATAACTCAAAAATTTTAAGTAATTTCTGATCTTGGAATTAAATGCCTATGTGTCAAAGTCAAACTGAAAACTTAAAACCTAAGTGGTATGCAGGAGCAGAATCAACAATGATCCTTGGTGTTTGGGAACAAAATATAGGCTCTGGGAACTGAGGAGTGGCTTATAATACCTACACAAGGAAAAGATACTTTATGCATTACATGGACAACAGCTGGAAATAAGTTTAATATAGAATTTGACATGTTATCTGATACATGATATGATAATGCTGGTTACTCTGTGGGCAAGCAGAACAAAGGCTTCTGATCAAAGCCTTCAATTAGAATAGTGGTTAGGATGGGCAGAGTCACCCAAAAGAAAGCAAAACTCTAGGCTAGCTATACCTGTGATATAGAATTTGAACTCACAAAATCTACAAGATGAATGCAGGAATCCTTAGTACATAGATATCATAAAACTGTATGTCCATTGATATCCCTAAGGCTAAAGTAGAAGTAAATGAAAACAACCTATGATGGATAATTTACAATACAAGGACCTTGTACTAAAGCCAGATAAGTCCAATTGAAGGTGAGCTAATACTTAAATGACACCTACATATCCACAGACATCCACACACACTCTCACAAAAATAAACTACCAAAAGATTTGGAACTAATGAACAAATAGAGGCTAAAATATTATAATTAGATAGCAAAGTAATGTGCTCAGCACCTGCTTGGTATACAATTGCCTTAGATGTTGTCAAGTCAGGTCTGACTCATTGTGACCCTATGTACAACAGAACGAAATATTCCCTGACCCTGTACCATGCCCGGGACTATTATCAGTGCTTCTCTGCTATTCACAGGGTTTTTAATGGTGAATTGTTTCAGGAGTGGGTTGCCAAGTCCTACTCCCTAACCTGAAGCACTTCCTATCCCCAGGCAGTCTCCCATCTACGGACTAGCCAGGCTGACCCTGCCTTGCTTCTGAGGTCAGGTGAGATTGGATGCCAGGGTGTTATGACTGCAGACTGATATAGAAGAAACAGTGGTATATATTAGGTATCCAATAGTCTCTATTTCCCTCCTCTTTTCTTCTATATCTTAAAATCTGAACCCTAGATTCTGTCCTTGTCTTTTTGTTGCTTTTGGACAGTTACTTTTTACTTTGTCATATTCTATTCATTCATGTATTCATCCAGCAAGACTGTGTTTTATGTTACCATCATGCTGAATTGCTTACCCCTGAGAATAACAAGAGAATTAAAATAATAAGAGGCAAAGATGGAAGGTCACAAGCCAAGCAAGAAGCAGGTAGTTACACAGAGAGTTCTTCTGCCCACCACAAGAGGCTAGCCATGTAGAAACCACTAGGTTAAAAAATTATAGGATAAGGAATTAATGGGATAGACCAGAGAGGCCACTTCGAAATCCTCAATCCCACTGTGAACTCTAATGGGCTAGACCATGATTTGAACCCAGAATTAAAGAGCAGAAGGCATTTTTCTGAATTCACCATGTATGCCTGGATGACTGACAGTTAGTGCACAGAGGTATGAACACTTCTGCCTCTCTCTTATACCATAAGGCTGTAGGTCAGAGCTTTCAGAAGTAACCCTGTGGAGCAAAAGCTGTTCATCCTGAAGAGCACTAGCATAGTGAAGGTATTAAAGCTACACCATCCATTTGAAAGGCTTTATTAAGCAGACAGAGGGGAACAAAACAGAACAATATTTGAATGAGGTAGTGAATAAGGAGAAACTATTTCCAATAGGCAGATGATTAAAGGAGACAGATTTAATTTTGATGTGATAAGGCTTTAGCTAATAACTAGGGTGCTCTAAAACTGGAATTGGCTGTTTTCTGAGGAACTGAGCTCCCTGAAATTGGAAGTAGGTATATCAAAGCTATGTGGCAGCTAATCAGAGCTTATACACAAAGAATTTAGGGTTGCAATACAGATATGTCCAGCTCATTCTGTGAGAGTTAATAAAGAAAAGAAAATGTATGAATCAAATCAAATCCAGCACCAAAAATCCTACAAAAATACTTATCAAAAGGAATATATGAAATGAGTTACATACCTAGCAGCATTAATAAAAACAAAAAAGAATTTCTTGAGCATATAACAATAAATGTTTTTTCTCCTCCTTTTTCCAGTTTTATAACAGAACATAAATGTATGCATACACACAAGAAATCTGAAGAAATACTACTAAGTGTCACTGGCACCACTGAGATGCTAAAAATGTCATAATTCACACATTGTCATATCTTCCCCCTCTGTGTATATTTCCGTGATACAGAAAAAAACTGGATAATCTGAGTACTGCTGTCTTCACCTGTGTAATTAGAGAACATGGGCCCTGATGAATTGCAAATGGAGTCAAAACTCCAGCTTGTGACTTAATGAGTAAAGATAGGCCAGTCACAAAAGTCCACACTCCATATTAATCAAGGGCTGATGACACTCCACTGGGAAACTGTCCTCAGTGATGATGTGTGGTTCTATTAACCAACTATTACCCACTCAGCCTCCTTGGTCTGAGACCTTCTGGCCTTTCTAGTTCCAAGTCTAAACAACTAGGCATTAAAGAGATTGACTGTTCAAAGAATCCTAGCAGATGAATTCCATCAAGAGGAACCATGCCCTGAAGTTTTGTTGTGTTGTTGTTAGGTGCCATCAAGTCGGTATCCAACTCATAGCGACCCTTATAGGGTTTTCAATGGCTGTTTCAGGATTGTCTTGGGAGTGGATTGCCAGGCCCTTCTCCCATTTTTGTGGTGCTGGGAATTGAACTCAGGACCTCAGAGACTGCAGCGCAGCACTCCACCAACTGAGCTAAATCCCAGCCCGCCCTGAAGTTTTAGAAAAGTTAAAATTCAAAGTAGTAAAAGAAAAGGAAATTTTAAAAACAAAACAAAACAAAAAAACCTGCCTTAAAGAAGAAAATCTGAGCTAGGTAACCAAATAAGAGGCCAAATCATACCATTATCACCTGACCTACTGTGAAAACTGATAGCAAAATTCTACAGATCTAGTGTACGCCAAGCAGAGATCTCACAACCAAATGAACTTAGCATACCTCTACTCCTTTCCCCATAGGATTCTTACAACATACCTGTCAGCTTTCCTTTGTTAATTTTCTTGTACAAAAAGAAAATGAACCAGCTTCAGAGAGGGTAAGTGATCTACCCCACATAACACATTCAGGGAAAACAAAACCAGGAAATTAAACCTAGGCCTTTTGGATCCAAGTATAATTCTGTCTCCAGAGTCTAGTACCTCCTCCTTCAAGGAAGTTCACGTTTAGCTCAGTATTGTCTGGGTGATGTCCTCTAAATTATGCATTATTTTTAATTGAGGCACTTTTGTCATTACTACTGTATCACCAGCTATGTACTGAGTGCCTAATAAATACATGGTAGAATCCTTTCACTGGTAAAATCCCTCTTGGCATCCTACACTCAGCCTATTCCCTCCCCACATTCTGTACAATCTACAAAGACTCTTCACAGTTGATGACCTTAGAGAGTAACAGGATCCCTAAGATTCTAATGGCAACATATGTGATTAACACTTCATTAGTTTTCTTCCCTTAGATTGAGATACTTGATTAATTTATCATTATATCCACACAAGCACTGTGTACAATTATTTAAACTCATCAAGCCCTCAGCAAAAGTATGCTGAATGAAAAAGCAGCCTCTGGCATGAGGAAACTAGTTTCCAAATGCAGCTGTGTTCCTCACATAAAATAGATACTGAAGAACAGAATGGAAGATTAATAATTTCAAAATTGAGTGTCCCAGATTTTAAAGGTTGTGCAGATAATCCCAAGGGAAAGATCTCAAGAAAACAAATGTACACATATCCATCATCTTCCTGGCCCTTAGACTCTGACATTCATTCACCTTTTCCTAATTACTGGGAACATCTAGAAAGGCATGCTTCCAAGCCTATAATGGCAGAGATTTTAGAGTCAGGTTATTGCCTCAATTTCCTAGTTAGGATAAGATTATTGAAGAAAAGGTCAAGTCTCAGACCAAGAGAAATACAGTCAGAGAAACATTCACATTTAAAGTTTCGACAGAAATCAGGAATTCACATGAAATTGGTGAAAGGCAAAACTAAAGATTCCCTTTAGGTTTTCAATAATTGTTGTTGTTGTTAGGTGCCATCGAGTCCTGTGTCCAACTCTCAGGAACCCTATGCACAACAGGGGAAACAGTATTGTCAGTGCTTCTCTGCTACACATAGGGTTTTCAGCGGCTGATTGATTTTTTTGGAGTGGGCTGCCAGGTCTTTCTCCTAAGCCTACAGCGCCAGGTGTTCCCAGGCAGTCTCCCATCCAAGTACTAACCAGGCCCAACCCTGCTTAACTTCCAAGATCTGATGGGATCAGATGGCACAGTGGTACAGCTACAGGCCTTTCAATGATTACTACATATGAAATAAATTATTCAAACTGCCTCTGGTAGTTTAATATAGATTGTTCATAACTTCCATGTGGACCGTGTTAAGACAAATATTTAAAAAGTGAAATATTAACTAGGCTGATTTTATCATTACACATTTTATGCTGTTGTTAGGAGCGCTCAAATCAGGTGCAACTCATAGCAACCCTATGTACAACAGACAAAACACTACCCCACACTGTGCCATGCCAAGCATTATTGTCAGTGTTTCTCTGCTATTGATAGGGTTTTTCAATGGCTGATTGATTTTTGTGAGTGGGCTGTCAGGTCCTTCTGCCTAGCTTAGAGTACTTGGTATTCCCAGGCAGTCTCCCATTCAAGTACTAACCAGGCCCTACTCTGTTTAGCTTCTGAGATCTGATGGTAATGGATGCCAGGGTGGTATGACTGCAAATGTGTATCAGATTATCACATTGTACTCTATAAATGTGTATAATTAATTTAAAAATAAAAAAGGAACCATGTCCTATCTCTGCATAATAAAGCACAAATTCCCCAAATTAGAGCCCAAATACCCCATTGTCAGATATCTTGGGCTAATTTTCTGACCACATTTTTTGTTATTCTCACAAAGTACTTTGTGCCAAACTACAGTATTGTTAATCTTAGCTACACCACCTTTTTTCCACCTTAACAAGTTTACTTGGCTGTTTGCACTGCCTAGAATATTTTCATGATATGCTAATCTTATTTTTTCCAGGGACCATCTCAAATAAACCCCAAACAAAAGCTTGTTTTCTTACCCTCCACACTGCCTGGGTCTCCCTCCAATAAGCTCTCTTACAGTATTTACTTTTATCTCTTCAATGGGATGTGAGGGCAGAAATTTGTACTTACTTGACAGCTGAAGTCATATTTTGGTAGTAAAGACTTTTTCTATTATTCATTCTATGTCTCAATTGGGCTGGGATTTAGCTCAATTGGTAGAGCGCTGCGCTGCAGTCTCTGAGGTCCCGAGTTCAATTCCCAGCACCGCAAAAATGGGAGAAGGACCTAGCAATCCACTCCCAAGGCAATCCCGAAACAGTCTGCCATTGAAAACTCTATGAGGGTCACTATGAGCCGGATACCAACTCGATGGCACCTAACAACAACAACCTAACAATGTCTCAAAATCTCTGTAGTAGCTTCAAAACAGTTTCTCACACATTAGGTAATTTTCACACTTCTCTGAAACTAGTGAAAATAGCTCCATTTTACAGGTTAAGAGTTATAATATTTATATTCTGTCAAATATGATCAGGACATGGTCTATCTTGCTAAATGCTCTATATGCACTTGACAATAAAGAGTATTTTACTTTGTTAGGTGAAGTGTTCTAGAAATAATCAAGTAAACTGATTATGTTGTCCAATTCTTTCACATGATTATTGATTTTCTTTTCTTTTTCTTTTTTTTCCATTTTGCAGTACTGGGGCCTCCTGCTTGCATGCTTTGCAAGTACCACTGTACCGCTGAGCTGCACTCCCAGCACATGTTTTTTTTTTTTTGTACTTTTTTGAGACAGGGTCTTGCTAAATTACACAGACTGCCTCTGGTCTCAAACTTGAGGTCTTCCTGCCTCTGCCTCCTGAGTCACTGGGATTACAATGATTATTAATTTTTCTTTCTACTTGTTCTATGTGCTAACAACAACAAAATCAGAAATTTAAAAAATTGCTATTAAAAAATTAAATACATGAAATGTTAAGATATAAATCTGGCAAAAGAAGTATGAGAGCTATAAGCTGAAAACCATACAATATTACTGAGTTAAAATGAAGGAAGGCAAAAAAAATTGGGAGATAAACTGTATTCATGGATCAGAAGATTCAATATTTTTAAAATATCAATTCCCTCTCAAATCAAACCAAATATTTTATGCAATCCAAATAAACATTCCAAGAGGCTTTCGCATGGAGACAGAAATTGACGAACTGATTCTCAAATTCATATGAAAATGTAAAGTACCACAATGACCAAGAAATCAAGATGATGTGACATTTGTGTCAAGATAAGCAAATAGATCTATGGAACGGAATAGATCCCAGAAACAGACCTTCAAATATATGGCCAATTGATTTTTGACAAGAGTATACAGGTGAATCAGTGGAGAAAGCATATTCTTTCCAACTAATTATGTTAGAACGATTTGGCATCCATACACAGTAATAGTAATAAACTTTGACCTATACCTTACATTATATACAAATTTGACTCAAAATGTACCATGGAACTGAAGAAAAAAGTTAAAACTATAATAGTAGCTAGTAAAATACAGAATAGAAAATTCTTATTATACTGAGTTAGGGAAATACTTCTCACATGTGCCACCAAAAAGATTATCCGAAAAGAAAAATTAGTGATAAATTAGAATTTATCAAAATTATGAACTTCTTTTCATTGGGAAACATTCAAGAGAATTAAAAGACAAGCTATGATATTGTAGAAAATATTGTAAGTTACATATTTGATAAAGGATTTTCATTCAGAATATAGAAAGCCTCTCAATACTAAGAACACAAGCAACTCAAGTTTTAAGTGAGTAGCTCTTCACCAAAGAAAGTATATAAGTAGCAAATAACCACACAATGGTCAATATATTTAGTCATTAGAAGAATGGAAATTCAAACTACAATAAGATATTACTACGTATCTACTATTAAGGTTCATACTATAAAGTTGTTGTCGTTGCTGTTAGGTGCCAAGTCGAGCCGGTATCCGACTCATAGCGACCCTCATAGTGTTTTCAATGGCTGACTGTTTCAGGATTGCCTTGGGAGTGGATTGCCAGGCCCTTCTCCCATTTTTGCGGTGCTGGGAATTGAACTCCGGTCCTCAGAGACTGCAGCACAGCACTCTACCAACTGAGCTAAATCCCAGCCCATACTATAAAGAATAGCATTCAAATTACTGGTGTAGGTACAAAATAATTGCAACTCTCATGCACTACTAGAAGAAATGAAAAATGGAACAATAACTTGAAAATATAGTCTGACATTTTCTTAAAAATTTCAAACTACATCTATCATGTGACCCAGTCATTCCATTACTAGCTGTATGCCAAAGAAAAATGAAAACATATGTTTACACAAAAACTTGAATATGAATGGTCATAGCAACTTCATTTTTATAGTTCAGACTTGAATTCATCCCAAATATCCATTAACAGCTGAATAGATAAACCAATTATATTATATTCATACCATATAGTACTACCAAGAGAAAAATGAAAGAAAAAACTCTTGAGCCACACAACATAATGAATTTTAAAATAACTGTAATAGCAAAAAGCCATGCAAAAAATACTGTAAAAATCTATTTATATAAAATTCTAGAGAATGTAAACTAACCTCTAGCATCAGAAAGAAAATTCCTGACTGTGAATATGGTAGAGGTTAAAGGAGGGTGGAAGGAAGGAGTTACCAATGAACCTTAGGAGACTTCAGAGTTGATGGCTTTGCTCAACCCTTGACTGCAATGATGACCATAAAGGGGTACCCATGTCAACTTTATTAAATTTATCAATGCAAATTCGTGCATCACTGAATGTCAGTTACATCTCAATACAGTTGTCTATAAAAATCTGTGTGTGGGGACTCACGCCTGTAATTCCAGGCTCTTGGAAGGCCAGGAAGATGGCAAGTTTAAGGCCAGAAGGAGCCTATGTAACTTAGTGAGACTGTCTCAAAATAAAAAGTAAAAAATGGGTTGAGGGTACAGCTCAGTGGTAGAGTGTTTACAAAGTATGTGTGAGACAATAATTCAGCCAGCCAGTACTGAAAAAAAAATCTGAAGGCAACTCATAGGATAACTTCTTAATCATTTCAATAATTATAAATCTATTTACATAATATATATATAAATATAAATATTATAAATTATTTTAAATGTTTATGAGCACTCAATGATGCTTAAGTCCAAGAGAATACCTACATAACAGTAAACATTTTTAAAGATAGATCAGACCTCCTCCCCTATGTATACTTTCAGAACAATCTATGCTTCTATCTTGTAGCATTTATCACAATTGGTATCAATTACTTACCTGCTATGTGCTTCTCTTTCTATTACAGCAGAGAAGGCATCAGTTCCCATTACTGCATCTCTAGCTCCTGGTACATAACAAGTGCTCAATAAGTATTTGTTGAATGCAGTATACTTGACTTGGTATCTAGATAACAAAAGCTAGGTTTTGGTTTTGGTTTCTTTTGCTGGGGCTAGAACCCAGGACCTCACAGATGTTAAGTTTATGCTCTGTCAATGAGTTATATCCCCAGGAAGAGTAAGTTTTTGATATTCTTAATGAAGAAATCTCAAAACAATCACCCACTGAAAACCCTATGCTGCTGTGAGTCAGACCCAACCTGAAGGTACCTAACAACAAACAACAAGGACATATACAAAAAATAATAGGTAGTTACTGATCTCTTTGCTTCTTTCCTTTATTTTCCAATTTATTTTACTCACTTTCACTGAGAAAAAAATAAATATTTGTTCACTGAGATTTCAAAATAAATGTTTGTTAGGATCTGTTAGACTCAATCTTGATAAGCGATTAGGAGAAAATAAGAAATGTTGTGTAATTTTCAGTTATTTTAAATGATTAAGTTGTGATATCCATGGCAGCAATAAAGCTAATATTATCAGCTTTTTGTCTAATTATTAAATCAGCATTGTTGGCAGCAAAGAAAGAAGAAGATGGTGTATAAACCTAAGGGCAAGCTTGCTATGAGTCGAACATGACCCAACAGCACTTAACAACAACAAAAGGGCAAGCAGAGGACATCAAGAATAATGAGCTACAGAAGAAACCATAGCGCTCCCTTCAGGGACTGGATTCTCTATGCTATAGGATTCAGGAGACCGTGCGTGCTGAGATAAATATGAGAGAAAATGGATTTCTCAGCCACCTTTCAGCATCTTAATTATGAAAATATTCAAGCCCAATATTAGTACAACATTGTTTGAAGAAAGAAAGTTAATATACCTTCTTTCCCTCACTCATTCCCCAGCTGCCTATTACAAAGCAGCTATATTACAACCCTCATATGTCTACTGAGTACCTCAAATTAAAAAGTCTGCATTTTGAAAAGCCCAGTTTCAATAACTTACTCAGATAGCTACTGCTGGCTGCTGCCTCAGGCACTCAGTGCATCCAAGTGAGGTGTGGGGCGAAATGTCAGAAGAGCAACTAAAGGGAGAAGCAGTCACAAAAAAGGATTATCCTCTCTATGGTCCCCCTTGCAACAGTGCCCTCCAGGTCCTCCCCTCTATTGCCAAGTGCGTTTGAGAAACAAGCATTCCCTTTGTCAGGAAAGAAATGTGCCATGGGCACAGTCCTTGCTTCGCTTTGGGCAGTAAGACTGTGTGATCAATGGTATCCATTTGGGCCTTGTCATGGACAGGGTTAGCAGTCACCTCCTCCCCTGTGACTGCTAAGCTATATCCAAATTGATTCTATTTTCAAATCCCTCTAAAGTTTGTCCCCTTGTTTTCAAACCCACAATTATTACTATTATCTCTTGCCCAGGGAGAATTTGAGATGCTCAGTATCCTAGACACTGCCACATTTTTTGCTTCCTCTATATTTTTAGAAAATGCAAAACTGGGCTCAGCATGGTGGCACATGCTTGTAATCCTAGCAATTCAGAAGGCAGAGGCAGGAGGATCAGGAATTTGAGGCACGGGGTAGCCTGTGTAACTTAGGCGAGACCCTCACTCAAAATAAAAAATTTTTAAAATGTGGGCTGGGGGTATATCTCAGGGGTAGAGTGCTTATGAAATATGCATGAGACCCTGGGTTCAATCCCCTTGTTGTTGTTGTTGTTAGATGCCCTCGAGTCGTGTCTAACTCATAGGGACCCTCATAAGGTTTTCAATAGCAGATTGTTTTGGGATTGCCTTGGGAATGGGTTGCCATGTCCTTCTCCCATTTTTGCGGTGCTGGGCATTGAACTCGGGACCTCAGAGACTGCAGAGCAGCCCTCTACCAACTGAGCTAAATCCCAGCCCTCAATCTCCTAGTATCACAAAAAAAAAAAAAAGAAGAAAGAAGAAATCAAGCACGAAATGAAAGAAAAGAAAAGAAAGGAAGGAAGAAAGGAAGGAAGAAAAGGTAGACCATAAAACTCTATTAATCAAATTTTCGTCGTTGTGACAAATATCTGAGAGCAACAACCTAAAGGGAGGATTTCTTTTGGCTCCTCCTTTCAGAGGTTTCAGTCCATTGTCTGTAGCTCCATTGTGTCTAGGCTTGTGGAGAGGCAGTACATTATGGCATTCAGAAAGCAAAAAGAGAGAGATAAGAAGGGACTGGGAACAAGGTATCTTTCCAGGGCTGCCTCTAGTGACCTACTTCCTCAAGCTATGCCCCATCTCCTAAAGTTCCAGCACCAGCCAGGCAGGGTGGCACATTCTGAAATTCCAGGGACTCTAGAGGTGGAGGCAAGAGGATTCTAAGTTTGAGGACAGAGGCAGCCTACATAACTTAGCAAGGCCTTGACTCAAAATAAAAAGCAAAATATGGGCTGGGGATGCAGCTCAGGGGTAGAGCACTTGCAAAACTATGCATAAGACCTTGAGTTCAACACCACAGTACCATAGTAAATAAATATATATATATATATATATATATATATATATATATATATATACACAAAGTTTCTAGCACCTCCAAAATGAGCTACCAGATGAAGATGAAACCTTCAACACAGGTCTACGGGGACATTTCATATTCAAATCATAACAAAAACCACAAAACTATAAGCTTCCAAGTATGCTTAAAGTAAAATATCTTCTTTCCAGACTTTTATTTAAAATCTAGACGAGTTCAGTTAAGTTTCCATAGATAAAGTTTGTCTACGGAAAGCTTTCTCCAGCAAGTCATATTTGCCTTGAGTTTTGAAAGATGAACAGGATTAGCTAGAAAGAGAAAGGAATGGGACTCCAGAAGGGAAATATGTGGGGGGGGGCATCTTGCTATAGAACAAGATGACACATTCTCTGTTGTGTGAATGAAGGAGAAGAAGGAGAAAGCTACATAGGATCCAAACTATAGTGGTCCATGTGCTAATCGGAAGGCTTTTGCTTTATTCTCTAAGCGAAGGGTGCATTTTAAGAACACCTGGAACACAGGTCAACCAAACTATTTTTCTATACTGTCTGGTACATCTGAGATAAATCAACATTTTCAAATGCAAAGAGAGAACAAAAACAAAAGGCCAAACCAAAATACATCTAGCTTCTACAAGCAAATAGCCAGGAGTCTCAAAAATAACTCTGGGTCTAAGACTTCTTTTGGGCTCAGTTTCCTGAAAGTTCTTCCCAGTGGTCTCCATGGCCTAAGCCACATGAGAACAACAGAGTTGGGGTATCTAAACACCACATTCTGTGGGACACCGTCTAAGGGTTGTTCCCAGGTGATAACTTCCTGGCATTTCTATAGCTTCCTGTACAGGGGGGATAAAGCTGGATCCAGAGGCTTTGGGGAAAGCCCTTAGGCAAAAAAAAGCAAAAAGAAAAAAATCCAAATGTTGGCCATCAGAAGTCTGACTGGAGTGGAAATACCAAGTGGATATGGGCAAGACATCAATACTACCTGCTAAAATTGGATTGCTCATGGAAATCAGTAACATGGCTGAGGTTTTTTTATCCTCATTGATGAGCCGCTGAATAGTCCATAAATATGAGGCAACAGCTGCCATCTGGATTATACAGAGAATAAACATCAACGGAACACTGTCTTATGTCTTATGCTCACAGAACTGCCACCATCACAACCCATTCTTCATCCTTTCCTACTAAAAACCTGGCCTTGACCGCCTTGCTCTCTGGTGCTAGTTCAGGACTTCTGTGGAGTTCCCACTTGTAATGTTTCCCCAGTCTGGGGCTGGTTTCCTCCTTCTCTTCCCACTCCCACCATATTTCATTCAGATAGGATCAATCTGCACTGCCACACATTTCTATTGCTCTTTTGAATAGATGAAAATGTATTATTCTCTCCACCTACTACTTCCTCCCTTGACTTTTTTTTTTTTAAAGAAATTACAAAATGAGAAATCCTCAACTGCTATTTTCTCCTTCCATTCTACTCCTACTCTCTGCCAGGCCCTTTCCCTCCATTTTCAGCCATAAAGCAAGCAGTTCTGGACTTCAGATGTCAAAATTCATGAGGACAATATGCATGTGAGTACTTTTAAGTAATAAGTCAGTGTTCTATAATTTAATTATCTTCTCACATTAAACCTGCCATTCTTTGCATAATCAGAGTGATAAATGCAGAGTCAGACTTCAGCTTTCTGACATTAATACCAATCTGTACTTCAAATGCAAACAATTGTGACATTTGACTTTACAAAAATTACCAAGAGCACAAACTCTGCTTAATTAAGCCATTTAAAAGTTGCTTTTGTTACATTTAATGAATGATATACTGCAATGAAACATGCAGCAATACAAATACTTCACAATGCTTCCAATTAAGACTCACTTCACTTATGCCAATTGACAACACTAGTGTTCCACACTTCATTCAGTTTGTGCATTTTAAATGAACTGGTTAGTGAGAAGGGTGCTTCTTTGCTAATGAGTTTTGTAATCAAGGCATCTATTTTAATTTCAAATTGGCTAGATTGGGGGAAATTGCTAGACTAAATGACTGGTACTAATTAGGATTATAAAAATACTCATCATGCCATGGAATTAACATGGGGGTTTGATTTTCCTAAATTTGCATACCGCTTGAGTTTGGGGGAAAAATCTTGACAAATTGTCTTCTTTTTAGCGAATTGAACAAACACTATGTCTGTTTTAGTCCTTCTTTTCCTTTAAAGTATAATACATATTCATGATTTGTAAATGAAGTTAAATGATTTCAACTTCTGTCTTCATTATCATATTAAAGATGTTGTTTCCATAAGCTCCCTTGAAAAACTTCAGATGATAATATTACCTATAAATGACAAACATTTTAGTTTCATCTATATATTCACTCAAAGATTTGAGCAATTAATGGGAAAAGTAAGTTAAACTGGACAATGCCCCTCCCCTCACACATATAAGTAAAAAATGGCAACTAATTTGTTGTTGATTTTTCTGCCTTAGGCAGAATTGAGTTCTAGGTGTTGTCATCTACAAGCAGTTTGATAGGTTCTTTCCTGAAGGTTCCACCATGGAAAGTGCCATCAGCTGAGAGGTCCAAAATACCACTGGATTCATTTGAGGGCTTGGTGGTGGCATGACTGATTGATTCTGTCTCACTAATACAGCATTCACTGGGGCTGGGGTTCAATATAAAGTGCCCCAAAGGAAGGTCTGTCCCAAGGTGCATGAAAGGCTCTCAGTCCACCAGAGAGAATGAAATGTGGTGGTCACATCACAACCAGACCCAGGGGAGAGAGCAAAAACAAGCCAGACCCCACACTGGCTGTGTGACCTTGAGCAAGCTGGCATCGCCTGCTAGAGTCATACACTCATCTGTAACTTGGAAAAATAATTTCCACCTTGCAGATTCCTAGGAGAATTCAGTATAATAATGTATATAAAAGCACTTGCCAGTGCTCAAAAATCAAAGGGTACTTAAGGACAGACATTTCCATTTCCAGGGAGCACCTATATTTCCGACTCCTAGTAATATAACAGGGGGCACGTGAGAGTTACAGAAGCGAGCCTCAACTCACTGGATACATTTACGCCCCTTGGCTGCAGCAGTATTTGTTTTCATTACAACTGTCAAATCAAATAAGCAAACACTAATTCAATTTTGGGATACAGCTGGAAAACTCATCTGAAAAACTACCAGAATAAATCACGTTCTTAACATCTATCTATAGTGGATGCCTTCTAAATAATAAAACTTGTATCAATTGCTGAGTTGTAAATAATACAGACTGAGGTTATATCCAACAGGAGCCACACTTTTTGTTAGGAGAAAAAAAAATAATTCCTATAGTTTCACAGTTCTAAAGAGACCATAGTGAAAAACAAAGCTAAAGAAAGGATAAATCTCAGGCTCAGTATATTCCTACTTCAGGGAAATTTTCTGCTACATCATATTGCCTCTTGAGAAGTGATTTAAATAATGATTTCAGATGATTTTACCTAAATCAACTCTATTCACACCTGAAGCCTTTTCTAGAAGCAATACATTATAATTAGGATGAATATAAACTATTTAGCATAGATTGGTTTTTAGAGTTTCTTAATTATAAAGATGATTTAATGAAATCATAGAAAATTTGGAAAATAAATAGTATGAAAAAACCCTACAAATATTATTCCATCACTCTAACAAACCCATTTACTACTTTGGAATGTTTCTTTCCATTTTTAAAATTATAGTTCCTTCCTTCCTTCTTCCTTCTTCCTTCCTTCCATCCTTCCTTCAGTCTTATATTATTTTTTTGCATACCTAGATTCACAAAGTTCTTCTTTATTTAATGTGCTAGAGGAAAGAAAACTTATTTGTATGCCCCTCAATACTATTTCAGAACATGAGTTTCACCACAACTTTGCCAGCACTGATACAGAAAGTAATACATTTTAAAAAGTTAAATTTGTTCAATTAACTTCAAATGAACATTTAAAATGTCCTTATGAATTTTCTAGATTAACTGGACAAACATGGTCTTTTATAATTTTTTGCATTGGCTTAGTCTAATTTGTGAATGTTTAATGTAAAATGTTTCTCATTTAAAACATTTCTTCTCTATCATTTAC
Source organism: Pedetes capensis (assembly GCA_007922755.1). NCBI lineage: Eukaryota > Metazoa > Chordata > Mammalia > Rodentia > Pedetidae > Pedetes > Pedetes capensis. Next base: position 73,523 of record VMDO01005228.1, read on the forward strand.
CTCACTTGCTACCTTCTGACCTTTCTTCTGAGGAATTTATATTTTGTCTGTTCTCTCAACTGGTTTAGCAAGCCAAAGAATGGTCTGCATGAAATTAAAAGTGGCCCTAACTGACTGTGGCCCACTGAGAGCAAAAAGGAATGAGAAGAAAGGCACACAAGGAATTCTGGGATTCCAGTTGCATTTCTTAATCAGGAAGCTATTCTCATTAGTGTACTCAATCTACAAAAATTCATCAGGTTCATGATGTGTGCACTTTTCTACATGTATATTAGAATTTCATTTAAAAAGTTAATGCATGACCCTGATTTTAAATGACTAAGTGATGTCATACCAGAGTGAATGAATAAGATGAAAGCAGAGAATGGAGGGAGAACTAAAGACTTGGCCTGGTCAGGGAGACTAGAGCATAAGGCCACTGAGGTTTGAAAAAGAAGGGACTAGAAGAATTCCTGAGTCTAGCTAGAAAACTAGGTATCTAGGGTCAGCATGTAAGTAACGGGATTTGGAGTGAAAGCAGTGATGTGAGCACAAGGGCTCAACACACACATATGTAAAACCAAGGTCAGTCCTCAGAGGAAGCAGGTGGAAGACTACAGAGAAGGCTAGAGAGCAGCATTGCTCCACTTCCTGACCCACCTGCAGCCGTAGCCACCTCCTAAAACTCTGCCATGGTTGAATTTCTACCATGAAATCATAAATGCTTTGGGGAAGGTGTCATTGCCTTACTGCATCACCATCACTGAATGCAAGTTAACAGTTTTCATTAAACCAGTTTTGCCATTCAGAACTCAGCTCTGACAGGAATGTAACAGGATATTTTGGATTTGCCCCCTCATCCACTAGGTGATTATGCCACCTCATAGTGTTCCTACGAGACAGCACATCCCCCTTGGACTCCCTTGGACTGATGAGACACTTGTAAGAGTACTGGCACTTGTCATCGGTGAGTGGAGCTATGGATTTTTCTTAAATGATCCACAAATGGTTTTATAAGAATGAGAGAGGAAATAATGAAAATACAGTGTTTTTCATTAAGTTAAAAAGTGCCCTTCCATCCTATTTTTATTCCATGGATGACAAGCTTCAAAACCATGGCCATCCCTAGTTAATCCTCAACAGCTTTCTTCCCACCAGTTGGGGAGACACAAATCCTATTTCTGCCAATGGCTACTGAGAAAGTTATCATCACCTACTAATCCTGCAGGATCTGAATACAATTACATTTTTAATCTGAGGATTTAGAATGACAATACAAATGAAAGGCACAGCTTCATTTGTATCCAGCATTCCAGAAGTACGAGTTTAAAGTCCCTTTTGAATTTTGCAGCCCTGCATAAAACAGATACACTCTAATTCACAGATACACTATAATTCACAGATATACTCTAACTCACCAGGCCCCTGCTTATGATATGATAACCACAGGTATGGTTCCATCAGCGAAGCCTGGACTGTGAATCCTCTGTACTGGGTCCTATTATACGGCCAGTCACCAGGCCTAAAACTGCATCAGTTTCTTAACCAGCTTGTCATCGGTCAGCTATGATTTAACTGGGCTGTTAAGAGATGATTAACAAAAACCCATAGTTCACCAGAAAGAAATAATAAATGCTGAAATAAATGGATATTCTAATTGCCTTGATTTAATCATTGTACAATGTATACATGTATCAAAACATCACGCTGTACCCCATAAACATGTATAATTATTATGAATAAAATAAATTGAATAAAATAAATATGAGTAAAATTAAGAATAAAATAAAATTTATATTTTTAAAAAATCCTAACAACACATACAACAAATCCTGGCAAGAACTCAGGGAGAAAGGAACTACACTGCTGTTAGGAACGCAAATTGGCACAGCCACTATGGAAATCAGTAGGGAGATTCCTCAAAAACTAAAAATAAAACTACCATATGACCCAGCTATACCACTCCTGGGTATATATCCAAAGGAATATAAGTCAATATACCATGGAGAAACCTGCTCATCCATGTTTGTTTGTTGTTGTTAGGTGCTGTCAAGTCAGGACAGACTCATAAAGATCGTATGTACAACAGAACAAAACATTCCCCAACACTGTGCCATGCCCAGCACTATGTCAATGCTTCTCTGCTATTCATAGGGTTTTTAATGGCTGATTGTTTCAAGAGTAGGCAGCTACAGCTAGATCCTTCTCCTATTTTTGCAATGCTGGGGATCGAACCCAGGGCCTCAGAGAACATAGACCAGCACTCCACCAACTGAGCTAACTCACAGCCCTCATCCATGTTTACTTCGGCATTATTCACAATAGACAAAATGTGGAATCAACCTATGTGTCCATCAACAGATGAGTGGATAGGGAAATTGTGGTATGTATACACACACCATGGAGTTTTATTCAGTCACAAAGAAGTACAAAATTACGGCATTTGCTGAATAAGCCAGACCCAGAAAGATAAACATCACATGTTTTCTCTCCTATGTGGATGCGTGGCTTCAATCAATGAAAAAAGGAAAACCCTCCACCAGACTGATTGACACGTCTGCAACAATGGGCTTAAACATAAATAAGATCATGTGCCCGGCACAGAATCAACAACAACAAATTAATAAAGCATATTTCTTGAAAGGGCCTATGTAGGGAAAGATAACGGACTTAACAAAAGGAGGAGGGGGTAAGAAGAAAGGGTAATGGGAGCAAAGAAAGGAAATATCACACATGCTGCCCATATGGCAACATTGGGATGTACATATGTAGACAGATACACCCACAAAAAGATAACCAAGTAGAAGGGTGATGGTTGGCATTGGTAGAGCGATAGGGGATGTTGGAGGGGGTTCGCTAGAAGGTAAGGGGGAAGCAAACATGGGCAACATCCAATGAAATGCATGTATGGAAATGTCATAATAAGACCAATTAAGTTGTACATTAAAAATTACCAAGAAAAATGAGGAGAAAAAAATCCTTTAGCTGCATCTCCACCCTCACTACTACAATAGCAACCCTTCATAATGTGTGCTGAGTGTCTTTTTATTTTGAAATTAGAAATTCAAGCCAGCCGAGCCCAGAAGTAGCTAAAAACAACAGAATCTTAAATCCCACTGAGTTCCTCATCCCTGATCTCCAACACCAGGTATATTTGTTAAAGTTCCAATCTGAAATCCCACCTCTCATGTGGAAAAACGGCTATTTTCAACTCGTCACCTGTGGAAGGCACCTGTGCCAGGATATGTGCACCTGTGACTATACCAGTGTGTGCCCATTTTTAGAAAACTACACTGGGTCTCTGGCCAAAATTAGGGATGTTTAAACATCCAGCTTTCTACAGTAATGAGAACAGCAACTATCTATTTCTAGGATTTCCTTTTCTTCAAAACCTAGCTCAAAATTTTTCAAAAATTGTGTTTTAATATGATTTTTGAACTCTCCAGCTAATCCAAAAACATCACAATATCAGTTGTTTTAGTTATCAGTCAGTAAATAGACTGATGTAAACAAAGGACGAACCCATCTCTTAAATAACTGACAAATGTACAACAACCCTAAAACGAAGGAAGTCAGGGAGCTTTGGTTCTAAGATGAAGGAGGGGATTAAATTTTCTTTTATCTTTTCCAAATCAGTCAGCTATGACCTATTACTTCCATCCTGCTTTTGAAATGGCAAAGATTCTTGTAAAACATCGCCGTCCTAGATCCATGGCACATGCCTGTATTCCCAGCAACTTGGGAGGCTGGGCAAGAGGATAGAGAATTGGAGGCCAGAGCAATCTACACAACTTAGCAAGATCCGATCTTCAAATAAAATATAAAGAGGGGCTGGGGGTAGGACTCAGTGGTACAGCACTTGCCGTGCATGCATGTGGCCCTGGGTTCTACCACCAGTACTAAAAAGGAAAAAAAAATTTAAAAAGAAACCCTCCAAAGTTTTCTACAACCAAGAATGAATCTCTTGTGATTACTAAGTCCTTTTATATTAAAACGCAAAATGGCAGGAGACACTGCAGGGAGAAGGTTAGAGAAGGAGCTGGCATAGGAATGAGCAGAAACTGGGTAATTCATGGGCTTGCCAGAAGGAAAAAAAAATGGTCAAATGCCTAAGCCAAGCTGACTGAGTAACAAAAAGGACTTTAGAATGTTGAGACACATCAGAAGTGTAAAGGCATTGCCCTCCTACAGGTTCAAGTGCAAGGAATATCTGCCCCCTCCCCTAGGTTTGGAAAACTTAGATGATCTACCCTTTGAAATAGGCCTTGACCAGTACCAAGTAGCCTACCACCTACAACCTACCACCCAGTATCTCAACTAAGAGAATGCTATGTGCCCCTCTCTCTCCCTCCCTCTCTCTCTCTCTCTCTCTCTCAGTTTCTAGATGTAATTTTGCTTTACCCCAAAAGTATTTCCTTAATTTTCTGGCAATGCCTCTTCCTAGGAAGATCTACTGGCAAGTCTTATGCAGCTTTGGGGTAGCAGTGTGGAAAAAGAAAGCAATTGGATATTGTCTCTTTAAAATATCATTCAATTAGGTCTTTTGTAATACATACAACATAAGGAGATAGCCTTACAGTTTCTAAAGAAATTGCTAGTGCATTTCATCAAAGGCACAATAATGGAAACATCGATTCACTCTTCACCACGAACATCTCCCTTTGATGCTGCAGTTACCTTAATACTAACGCTTTTCATTTTCTCTAGAAGAAAGCAGCTGCCTTGATGCATGCACATCAGAGAAAGCTCTAGTCTACAATAACACATTTGTATTTCTATCTCAACTACACTTGCATCTTCATTTGCTACCGCACAGCATCACTCTCCTTGACTCTAAACCGGTAAATTACCCCCAAAATAAAGAAAAACTCTCTTGCAACTTGGATGACTGGGGCTAGGTGTTTTATGCCATCTCTGCAAATGTTGCCAGGGGCTTCATCTCCCTCCTTGTACCATTTATTTAAAAGAAGAATGGCCAGGCACTGGATAGAAGCCGTGTGTATCTGAAGAACCTTCAGCCAAGTTCAGCAAAAGACGTCAAGAAGAAAGAGTACCTAAGGAATAATACATCTGGAAATGTGTGGTGTGATTAGGAAAATCCATCAACACCCACTGCCACATTTCTAAATATTTTCGCTAAGTGAAAAAGCAGCCACTGAGCCTGAAAGGATTTTGAAGGTGTTCTATCTACAGAGGTAGTTCATGAGCAATGTCCCAGAAGTGCTCAGTGCTGTGGAAACGGAGGAAAAGGATACCCCTGCGTAGATGGGAGGCATACGGCATTTCATTTATCAGCCACTTGGTGTGAGAAATCCGTTGCTTCTAAAATAGTTTGTATCTATGAAAATATGGTTTATGAGTTTTGAGTTCATCTAAATAAATTACCATCCCACCATTTAACAACATTCAAAGAATTTGCTTTTTCTCAATATAGCTTCAAAAATTCTGGCTATACTAAGTATCTAAACTCACAGACTGACATTTGGCTAAGTCTTTCATACAATATCCACTCGATGCCATGAAAGAAATGTATTTGCAATGGCTTTTGCTCAGCAAATGTCATGGGGGTATCCTTAGGGGATTGTGTTAAGCACCTAGCGCCCACCATGAGGCTCGGTTAACAAGAGATGTAAAGGTTATGTTGAAATTATTGTTTAAAGGTGCTGACTTCACACACATACACATACAAATTCATAATCACAATCACATATTCAAATATATACTGGAGAGTAACCATTTTAGGATTTAAAAGAGCAGAGAGAAGAAGCTATTTCAACCAAGGTTATTCTGTGGCTGTCTCTATTCAAGACAGTGCTTGTAATTATCTGTTCCCTTTCACTGATTGATTGCACATTATTATATAATAGCTTGGCATCTGCACCAAGGTTCTGGAGATGGCAGGAAATATAAGGAAGGATAAAGTCTCTTAAGTATAAGTTTAGCAAATATAGTGAGTTCATTTCTATAGCATGTAAGCATTCATCTACTAATTCATTCACCTAACATATTTAGAGCTGGAGTTTAGCTCAGTTGGTAGAGTGCTGCTCCACACCTTCTGAGAACCTGGGTTTGATTCCCAGCACCACAAAGACAGGAGTAGGCTGTAGCAGTCCACTCCAGAAACAATCCCGAAACAATTAGCCAAAGAAAACCCTATGAGGGTCTCTATGAGTCAGACACAACACGATGGCACATAAAAACAACAACATATTTAGGTCTACAGTCATAGCACCCTGGCTTCCAATCCTGCTTGATCTCAGAAGCTAAGCAGAGTCTGCCTAGTTAGTCCTGGATTGGAGACCACCTGGGAATACCAGGTGCTTCAGGTTAGGAAGAAGGAACTGGCAACCCACTTCAGAAACAATCTGCCATTGAAAACTCTATGAATAGCAGAGAAGCACTGACACAGTGCCAAGCATGGCACAGTGCCGGGGAGTGTTTCCTTCTGTTATACACAAGGTCGCTAGAGTCAGACCTGACTCAATGGCACCTAACATCAACAACAACATAATTAGAGATAAGACCAACAATGAATCAGAGTTGGTGGGTTAGGAATAAGGAAGTATTAAGGATACTGCCCATATTCTGATTTTGCAACTAAATGGGTAGAATTAGGGAACACTAAGGCAGGTAGCTATGTGGGGGAAAGATCAGGAGAGAATTTTTGGAGTATTTTGTGGTATCTGAAGTACACAAGACACAATGTCAAGTGCACAGCTGAATATATTGACTCAGAGCTTCAAGAAGAGGTCTTTCTGTATCGCTACATCTTTACTGAAATTTTAGAAAACAAAGTGGACTTGTTTGAGGCATCCTTTTTACTGCTAAGCTGAGAACACATTAGTACATTCAAATTTCACCAAATCAAGGCAGCATGGTATGATGGTATGGGCCGTGGACTTGGAATCTGACCATGTTGTTGTTGTTGTTGTTGTTAGGTGCTATTGAGTCAGTATCCGACTCATAGCAACCATATGTATGACAGGCAAAACACTATTGTCAATGCTTTTCTGCTATTCATAGGGTTTTCAATGGCGGATTGATTTTTGGGAGTGGGTTGCTGGGTCCTTCTCCCAAGTTTACAGTATCTGGTGTTCCCAGGCAGTCTCCCATCCAAGTACTAACCAGGCCCGACCCTGCTTAGCTTCCGAGATCTGACAGGATCAGACACCACAGTGCTATGGCTGCAGGACTTGGAATCTGACCATAGGCATCAAATACTTGCTCTTCCAGCTTTGAGACTGAAGGGTGTAAACAAGCACCTTACTCTTTCTTTTTTGTTTGCTTATTGTTTTTTCTTGTTATTTTTTTCAGAAAAGATCTCATGATATAACCCAGGCTGGCCTCAAACTCAAACTGCTTCAGCCTCCTGAGGTTATAGGTCTGTGCCATTACCCTCAGCACACTAGCCTTCCTGCACCTTTGTTTACTGAAATTATTATAATAATGTATCTCCCACTTACCTCACAGGGTTATTTTACGCAAGGTCGAAGAATAAACTTTTAGAGAAAGTAATTTCAAGATGGTAAAATGTCAAAAAACATTGCCATGAAGTGAAATATAGCTGTTTGGAATTTTGATACTTAAAAGTAATAAAGGAAAGTTCACTGATACACAAAATCAGTTTGGTTAGAATGATGAAATATCTAATTCCCTCCAAAATTTGAGTAGAGCAAACAAGTGTTTTTCGTAGGGTGGGACCTGATTGACAAGATGTGAATGAAAACCATATTCCTTCACCTTTTGATCCAAACTGTAGGCCAGCACCCAGTCCTCCTGCTTGGGATGAAAGAGCAGGCTCTGGATGTAGAAACTGAGCCGATACTTTTGATATGTTGCCCCTTCATCTGAGCTGATCAATATGCTGCTCTCCATTTCAGGATCACTAAGGAGCATGATCTAATGAAAGGACAGAGGAGAAAATATAGGTAGAATTAGCAAGAGGGTATAAATATAAGAAAATAATTCATAAATATACAATCACCTGTGTTGGTATACCATAGCACATAGAATCAGAATCAGCCCTTTATTTTTTCCAGATTGAGTGCATCTCTTACAGATATCAGTCCATTTTTTCTTTCTAGATTCAGTATTATTGATGAATTGAGCTGAAATAAGGTGTGAGGCTAGGTCTTCATACAAAAGAAGGTTTTGTTTTTGATGTCCATCTTTGAAGTTCTGAAAGTATATTACAATTGTTTTCTGTCCCCTGACCTTAGGACACTCACATCACTTCTCTGCCTTCCTTAGCACTCTTGTTCGGGGGATGGACCCTCCTTCCTGTGATCTCATTGTTTGCTCTGTTCTTTCTGAATTGCTTTAGTGTTTAAATGTTTTTTATGATCCCTTTGCCACTGATACTTTCCAATGCAGAAATCACGAAAGATCTTTGGGCAAATACTGTTCCTGCAGGTTTGTTATCCTCAGGCCAAGTGAACAGAAATGGTACAATGAAAAGAATTTTACATTAGGAAGAACAGGGCCATATCTCAACAGTTATTTGTTGATATTATGTCACCATGGGAAAGTTACTTAAACTCTGGAAGCCTCAGTTTCCCTCAATAATCATCTTAGTCTGATGTTGCCCAAACTGACTTTGAACATTCAGCATAATGTTTAGTATCAGCACGAATTAGATATGATTACTATTTAAACATCCCCTCCCAACCAATGCAATCTGGCTTTTTTTCCATGCTACTTCAGTGACATTGGTCTAAGGATTCACTGACTTTCCAGTATTTAAATATGGTAGACATTTAGAAACTCAAACCTTACTCTGAGTTAACCTCTCAGCAGTCTTTGGCACCACTAACTATTCTATTCTTGAAGTATTCTCTTCCATGGGCTTCTAGAATACCATACTCATCTGGTTTCTCCTCATCTCTTTTAGATACTCAATTTTGATTTTCCTTTAGACATGACTATTTCTCAACCCTACATTTTGACCTTATTCTCTTTTCATGCAACAGTTACTCTAAGATATCTTTCATTTTTTATTTCTTTTCCTTTTTACAATTACTGTCTTTCTGAGGACCACATATAAATTAAATATCCAAATGAGCACCACCTGCCCTTGACTCATCTCAATTTCAGGTGTGAAAATTCAGCTACCAACAATCTTCTATTTGGATTTTCTATAAACACCTAAAATATAAGATTCTCCCAGTGGTATCTTATCCCAGCCCTATTGCTCCCCCTTGCCTGCAGCCATAGTCCTGTGGCATCGGATCCTGTCAGATCTCGGAAGCTAAGCAGGGTCAGGCCTGGTTAGTACTTGGATGGGAGACCACCTGGGAACACCAGGTGCTGTAGGCTTGGGAGATGGACCCAGAAACCCACTCCCAAAAATAAATCCACCATTGAAAACCCTACGAACAGCAGAGAAGCACTGATAATAGTGTTTCACCTGTTGTACACAGGATCGCTATGAGTCGAATACCAACTCGAGGGCACCTAACAACAACAACAACAATGCTCCCTTATTGTCCCAAACTGAGTATATCCACCAACCATCTATGTGAAGCAAAGTGTCCAAGATTGATCCCTGAATTTGTGTTCTAATTCACATCTTAAAATCCATTACTCTCTTGGCTCTGTGTATTTTACCTCCTAACTAACTTCAACATCATGGAAGAAGGACATGACAATCTACTCCCAAGGCAATCCCAAAACAATCAGCCATTGAAAATGAATGCTATGAGGGTCACTATGAGTTGCACAGGACTCGAGGGCACACAACAACAACTTCAACATCAAATCCATTTTCTCTCTACTTATTGTGATTCCCTTAATCTAAAACATGATCCCCTCACTACTAGATTCTATAAGACACTCTAGCCTTTCTTACCATGCTAGCTTTTTCCCCTCCATTCTATTCAGCATACTGTGACCAGAACAATCCTCCTACAACACAAATCTGACTCTGATATTCCTCTACATAAAACTACTCAATGGCTTATCACTAATCTCTATATTTTAAAATCCTTAAACAGCCTGATAAGAATCTGTCCCTGACTTATGTTTCCAGGTTGAGCAGCAGCACAGAGGTTTTGAATTTTATTATCCAGTCCAACTTGACTTGAGTTTCTAATGTTTGCTGAATGGTTGAATGAAAAAATGACTTTATTTCCTATTATGGTTTTTCCCATCTTTGAGTATAGTGCCACCAATTGTTAGGGCTATTGCCTTTACACCATCTGAACTATGCAAACTGAAGTATAAAATACAGCCAAAAAATACTTCTATACATTATAAAAGAGCTATTACCTAGCAGGATTTTAAAAACACTACCTAGAGCATATATTAGTATTATAAAGCAAGCTTTAGAACAAATTTAGCCCTTTTAACTGCTAAGATTCATAGTCCTTTCTCTCTCTTATTCCTTCCTAGCTTCCAAGACAATCTTACTTTCTTTTCTCAAATTATTTCCTTTGGCTTCATTGAAATAAGTCATCATTAGTTTTCAGCAATTTTTAAGAGATGGATGCACTATGATAATTTTTTCATTTTATGCATCATGAAAGGAGAGAGAAAACTCGTAGGGGCTCCCAGCTGTCCTTGAGAAAACCTCAGGGGAGGCATCCACAGTGCTTGCAGACTTTGAAAGCACAAATATACTGGGTAAGAATGAAGCCTTCATAGCCAGCAGCCTTGTCTACTTCACGCTATGTACCAATGGGCTACATAACAGCCAATGAAATTATTTTTCCCCTGGTGCAGAGAAATTAAGCTGCTTATTTTATGCAGGTATAAAGAAGCTTCATGGCTATGATTTTAATTAGAAGATAAGACCAACATCATAAATGGACTTTATTTTATAAACCATGAGTTACAACATACTGAATAACGGTTCCCACTGAATATTTTGTGCAAGGGATTCTCTTTCTCTAGCTGTATTTCTGTGTGTATGCATACACACTTACATATACAAACACAACCATCACACAAGCACCACATGGATGTGTGCACACATGCACTAACCCAGTCATGGGTGCTCCATACATGTGTATGTACATATATAGAAATATATATATATGTTTGTAGTAGTAGTTCACACACACATACTACACACACACACACACACACACACACACACACACACACACACACATATATATGTAGTAGGGCTGGGGTTTAGCTCAATTGGTAGAGCACGGACCTCTCTGCACTCTCTGAGGCCCTCAGTTTGATCTCTAGCACTGCAAAAAATGGGAGAAGGATGTGACAATCCACTCCCAAAACAATCAGCCATTGAAAACCCTATGAGGGTCACTATGAGTCAGACCCGACTCAAGGGCACCTAACAATAACAATAAACACAGATAGATAGATAGATAGGGACAGAGATAGAGATATACACATACATACATACATATAGTATATTGGCTGGGGTTTAGCTCAGTGGGTAGAGTGCTCCCTGTGCACTCTGAAGCTATAGATAGATAGATAGATAGATAGATAGATAGATAGATAGATATAGATATAGATATAGATATATACATATATATGGGGGCTGGGATTCAGCTCAGTTTGTAGAGCGCTGCTCTGAAGTCTCTGAGGTCTCGGGTTTGATTCCTAGCACTGCAAAAATGGGAGAAGGACATGGCAATCTACTCCCAAGGCAATCCTGAAACAATCAGCCATTGAAAACCCTATGAGGGTCACTATGAGTGGGACACAACTCAATGGCACCTAACAACAAGAACAACAATAACAACAATAACGTGTGTGTGTGTGTGTGTGTGTGTGTGTGTGTGTGTGTGTATACACACATGGGCTGGGATTTAGCTCAGTGGGTAGAGCGCTGTGCTGCAGTCTCTGAGGTCCCGAGTTCAATTCCCAGCACCGCAAAAATGGGAGAAGGGCCTGACAATCCACTCCCAAGACAATCCCGAAGCACTCAGCTATTGAAAACCCTATGAGGGTCGCTATGAGTCAGATACCGACTCGACAGCACCTAACAACAACAACAACAACATATATACACATAAACATACATATATATGAATATAAAATAAGGTATATTGACATTGTATGGCAGTTTTATGGAGCTTTTGTTTGCAAGAATACATTTTTATTGCAACCTTTCTCTGACATTCTCATCAGAAATCCTTTTATATACTTTGATATCACTGGCAATGTCTCTATTCAATCCTGCTTTCTGAAAAGAATGAAATGAAGAGAAATAACCTACATATTGTGGATTTCTAACCCGTGCTAGGTACTTTAACTTGATATTTTACACAAGCCTCATACAAATCATGTAAATGTAATTTGCCTATTATTCATCAAAATCCAAGGCTACACAAAAGCACACATACACACAGTCAGATGTTTTTAAAAAGTATCTATAAGAAATCTACCAACAACAACAAAAAAGAACTTTTAAGAAAGTCCTTTTCCCCTTCTGACTCATTATCTACCTCTGACCAAGGGGATATCAAGAATCGAATATAACATTAATTGTTAGTGAGGAACAAAATTAAATCATAATATTAACATAAATATTAATAAAACAGCAAATGCTTTGTTATAACTTAAACCTCAAGGTGAAACATACCATGTACATTATTACACCAAACATATAAAGAAAATCATCCCGTCATTACTAAAATTATTATTGTTATGTGGGAATTTCCATTCAAATGCCTATGGGTGCAAAGCAAGTAAAGTAACTGTATAAAGCAGGTGAGGTGAGGCAAGAAGTAGTACAGACTATGCTGAATTAGAAGAACACATCATCTCTCAAAATAATGTTTTAAATGTATCCTGTGGACTAGGTACTTGTCTGTTGGTAAAGTTCCCAAAGCTTATTTCTGCAAAAACAAACAACTTTTTAACCCCTACCTTTCAATTTGTAATTTTTGGTATACAGGTGTATAATCTATGGTGATGGCTGCTTCAATGTTGTTTGTGATTTCCATCTTTACATGATTTTAGCAATATGAAAGAGGCAGAAATCTCAGTGGAGATTGTTTCTGTTTTGTCTTATTTTGCTTTGTTCTGCTTTGATTCTTTATCTAGCTTGTCCTGATGTGAGATCTGGGTGTGTATTTTGGAAGGGGAGGAATGGTTCCTGGAATACAGGTTGTTGTTGTTGTTAGGTGCTGTCAAGTTGTATCTGACTCATAGCGACCCTCATATGGTTTTCAATGATTGTTTCAGGATTGCCTTGGGAGTGGATTGCCACATCCTTCTCCCATGGAACACAGGGTAGCAGATTGTTAATGCTGCAGATTCTAGGTGCAGATGTGTTGAGCCCAAATCCTCAGACTGCTACGTTAGTTATCGGTAAACATGAGGAAGTTACTCAACTTTTCCAAATCTTTTATCTCATCTCTAGAAAAAGGAGATAGTCACTGTACCTCCACACATTGTTGGAAAGACTAAATGAGATAATGACAAGGGCGCTTAGCATTGTGCCAGACACACATCTGCTAAATATAGGCTGGTCTTTATCATTAAATCACCCAGGATAACAACATGACTAAAGCCAGAAGAGAGGCCAAGCAGGTCAGAGATAAATGGAGATGATTTGAGGACTATTTGCCTCCCTCTCCACTCCCATCATTCCTGAGCTTTGTGGATAAAAATAAAAGGAGTAGAAGCAGGGAAACCAGGCAGGTGCTGTTCAATGGATAAAAAGCTTCAATCATGCAAGAGAAAAAGTTCTAGAGAGCTGTTGAACAATAATGTGCATATACTTAATAATACTGTACATTTGGTAGAGCACTGCTCTGAGCTGTCTAAGGCCCTGGGTTCAATCCTCAGCACTGCAAAAATGAGAGAAGGACCTGGCAGCCCACTCCTCAATCAGCCATTAAACCCTGTAAATAGCAGAGAAGCACTAACATAGTGCCAGGCAAGGCACAGTGTCAGGGAGTGTTTTGTTCTGTTGTACATAGGGTCACTATGAGATGGACCCAATTCAAGGGCACCTAGCAACAACAACTTAGTAATACTTTTTCACTTGGAAATTTGTTGAGAAAGTAAATCTCATTTGTGTGTGTGTGTGTGTGTGTGTGTGTGTGTGTTTTCACCATGATTTTAATAAAACAAAAATGTCAGAGCTAAAAATACTGCATTCTATATTTTACTTTAATTTATGTGTGTTTTACATTCCTGGTGACACTGTAAGAAAAACACCCCTATATAACAAATATCAACACTGCAGAGTGAAATACAGGTAATTGTTAATTTGCTTAAGACAATTTCTGCTTTCAGTGACCTCTCTCATCACTTAGTTGAGAGGTTCCAGCCTATCGTGGCACTAAACATGGCACTGCCTTATTGGCAAGAATCTCATACAATCAGTCTCTGAGAATTTGGCTATTCAGTGTAATTGAATTGGCCGAGTCTTAGGTCAAAGATGAACAAGGTTTAGAGTTTTCCAATATATGGATGGTGCAATATTTCCCCCCAATCCCATACTGGGGTTTGAACCCAGGGCCCTGTGCATGTTAGGCAAGTGCTCTACCACTGAGTAGTACCCCTAGCCCCTTTACTTACTTATCTGTAAATTTTGAGACAAGGTCTCGCTAAATTGCACAGGCTGCCTCTGACCTGGAACTCATGATATCCTCCAGCCTAAGTCTCCGGAGTCACTGGAATTACAGGCATGCACCAAGGCATCTGACTTTTTGCTGTTGTTTTGTTTTTGTTTTTGTTTTGTTTTGACTGTTTGTTTACTTTACTTGTAATGTTTTTTGCAGGAAATCTCCAGGAGAGGTAAAGGACACAGGTCCTAATTTCAATGGTGCATCTCAAATTGTAAAAGATACATGTAGAAGTTAGAAATAGGCAGGAGTGTGCTTTGTCAGTTTTTGTTTCCAAAATCCTGTATCTATATTTAAACCAGCCAAATTTAGTATTGGTGATGTCAATATCCTCCCCAGAAATCTTTCCTGAATGTACCCTTTTCTGCTGCCAAGTCTAACAATACCATTGATGAATATGTTATTTTGTTCAATTACCTATGTGCTGTTTTTCTTTTGTGTAATCTATCAAAATGAGGTAAAAGCTAAAGGTTTCTTAATCTCACCCTGCCAGAGATCCCAGAAAGGTAAAGAAACACACTCTAGTCCAATGGTTTGAGAATAACCTCAGAACGAGAGTAAGTTGACTTTTGTCTAAACTGAAAAGGAGAGATGCTATAATTTACTATGTAATTGAGTCCTGATGGTCGGCCCTTAGTGCTCAATGGTAGACCTTTAGTGCAGTTAGTGCTCAATAAGAAAAAGCTATAATATCAATATAAACTCACAGAGTGTATGAGAGATGCCAGCACAGCTGACCCCTAAGTCCATTGATATAATTGATACATTGTTGAATATCGACTTCCACACAAATGGAACCTGTAAAGACAAGGGTTTAACCACAATTTACTGGAGTTTCTTTCTTACTCTGGCTCTCTCTGGCTGGCGCTCTCTCTCTCATACACACACACTCACACACACACACCCTCTTCTAACAGTAGTTGTCAAGACTGGGGCAATGAGGTGCTGCCACAAGAGCATGTTTTGCAACATTTAGGGACATCTTATTTGTCACAACTGGGTCAGAGAAGCAAGTTCCTAGCATCCAGATGGTGAAGACCAGAGACGCTGTTAAACAAGTCAACATAAGCTTTAAAAAATGTGTTGGGATGGAAAGGTGGAGAGTCTACACTTGGCAAAGAAAGTGGCATGTATAATGGTAGTAGGTGACAGAGCATGTGAATAAGCATAAATACATATGGATGTTCTATCTTTAAAATTTAGATGTAGTTTACACGTTACCCATATAAGACATACATGATATCTCAAAAGATTTCTCAACAGTGGCACAATTGATATTTTGACTATTGACATTTTGTTTTGAATAATTCTTTGTTATTGTCCAGTACATTATCACATGTATTTAACATAACTATCACTAACAAAGCAACAATCATTCAGGAAAGACAAAAAATAAAAAATAAAAATCACAAAATAACAATTCAGAAACACCAAAAAACTGTTTTAAAAAATAGGCAAAAGATGCCATGAGCTGTGGCACATGCCTGTAATCCCAGTGACTCGGGAGGCAGAGGCAGGAGGATGGCAAGTTCGAGACCAGAGGTAGTCTATGTAATTTAGTGACACCCTGTCTCAAAAAAGTAAAAAAATGGACTGAAGGTGCAGCTCAGTGGTACAGCACTTGCAAAGCATGCAAGCGCAAGGCCCTGGGTTCAACTCCCAGTACCATTAAAAAAAAAGCAAAGGATTTATATAGATATTTCTCTAATTAGTACACACAAATTACAAATAAAAACAAGAAAAGATGTTCAACATCACTAATATCACTAATCATTAGGCAAATGCAAATCAAAACTGTAAGACACTACCTCATACCCATGACTACTTAAGAAAGAAAAAGAAAGAAAGAAAGAAGAGAAAGAAAGAAAGAAAGAAAGAAAGAAAGAAAAGGAAAGGAAAGAAGAAAGAAACAAAAATGGCTTTGACAAGGATATAGGGAAGATGGAACGTTTTTGCAATGTAAGTGAGAATGTAAAATGGTACAGTCACTGTGGAAAGTAATATGGTGGTTTATCAAGTAATTAAGAATCGAATTACTATATGGTCCAGCAATTCTACTTCTGGGTATTTATCCAAAAGCAATGGAAGTAGGATCTTAAAGAAATATATATATATATATATATATATATATATATATATATATATATATATACACATATACATACATACTCATAGCAGCATTATTTACAATAGCTAAAAGGAAGAAACAACCTAATTGCCTATTAATGGATGAATGGATAAACAAACTGTATATATGCATACAACAGAAGATTATTTAGCTGTACAAGGGAAGGAAATTCTGACACTTGCCACAACATGCACTTTTCAGATGTTATACAATATAATATATGTCAGTCACTAAAGGAGAAATGCCTGCAGCTGTACCACTGTGGTGTCACATCCCATCAGATCTCAGAAGCTAAGCAGGATCATACCTGGTTAGTACTTGGATTAGAGACTGCCTTGGAATACCAGGTACTGTTGGCTTGGGAGAAGGACCTGGCGACCCACTCTCAAAAATCAATCAGCCATTGAAAACCCTATGAATAGCAGAGAAGCACTGACAATAGTGTTTAATCTGTTATACACAGGGTCACTATGAGTTGGACACTGACTCAATGGCACCTAACAACAACAACAAAGGCGAAATACTACAAGCTTCCACTTGTAGTGTACTCAAATTCATAAAGACAGAAAGCACAGTGGCAGTTGTCTGGGCTTGGGGGACAGAAGAATGAGGAGTTATTGTTTAGTAGGTTTAGGTTTAGTTTTACAAAATGAAAAGACTTCTGGAAATTGGTTGTACAATAATGTAAAAATATATACTACTGTACTACACACTGAAAATGGCTAAGATGATACAGTTGATTTTATATGTATATTACTACAATTTTTTACAAAGCACAAAATTTAACATGAACTGGTGATAAAATAACATGCTGAGGATATCTGCAAACTAATCAAAAAACATATAGACACCATTTATTCATCTAACCAATATTAACTGAGTCCTTACAAAGTGTCAGACTCTATTCAAAAAGCAACCATCAATGCAGAATGAAACTCCTTTCCTCTAGAGCTCATACTCCAGTGAGGAAAGAATAAACAAGAAACATATCAGTAAAGTCTGTAGTATATCAGATGGTGATGATAAGTCCTTTAGGATGAAAGGGAGCAGGAAAGGAAAGAGGAAGTGCTGGAATGAGCTCTGCAGTCTTAAACTGTGTAGTCTGCAAAGGCCTTGTGGAGAAGGTCATATTTGAAAAGAGATGAAGGAATCCAGCAGGCTGGAACAGAGAGAAGAAAGCAGGGAACTGGAAATGAGGATAAAGAGCAAAGGGGGCCCTATTTGGTGATATGAGGACTCTGGCTTTATCCCAAGTGAAGGGGAAAGCATTTGATATACACACAGTGAGAAAGGCACTGGTCATCCACCAGTTGCATTTTAATCACTTCACTTTGGCTGCCCTGTTGAATAGAGCACTGTAGAAGATGGGGAACATCAGGGAAAGAATCAAGAAGACCAAGTGAGGCCACCGCAATGACCCAGAAAGGACAGGCTGATGGCCTGCACCAAGAAGGAGTTCTGGGGTGCTGAGAGGTGATCAGTTTGGTGTTGCTCATCATTATTGGAAATAACCTAAATTGATGGGTTTGGGGCCTAAACAACTAGAAAAAATGAAGTTAGCATGTACAAGGAAAAAAAAAAGATGCCATGAGAAGAATAGGCTGGGGGCTTTGACAATGAGCAATTGGTTTTTTATTATTGTCATTTTTGTTTTGCTTTGATTTGGGGTTTGGGTTTTGTTGTTGTTTTAGTTTTCAATTTGCTGTACTTGAGAGTTGAATCTAGTGCTTCACACATGCTAGGCAAGTGCTCCACCACTGAGCTGTCTCGCCAACCCCATTTTCAATCTTTCATTTTGAGACAGGGTCTCGCTAAGTTGTACAAACTGCCTCTGGCCTCAAACTTGAGATCCTCCTGCTGATTCCCAAGTTACTGTAATTAAAGGCATTTGCCACCAGTGAGGGATTGCCGCTGGTGAGGGACTGCTTCTGATAAAGGCTAATGCACATTCAAATGGGGATGTTAGAAGACAGATACACAGGCTTATCTTCCAGACAGTGGGCTGGCCTATATGTAAGAATTCAGGAGACACCAGTGTCTGAACAGCACTGAAAGATGTGACTAGGGGGACCATCATGACAGCAAATAGAGATAAAAAAGAGTCCAGAGACCAAATGGAGTTCTAGAGCACTGTTTAAGGGTCAAAGAGATAAGGATGCATAAAAGGAAATCAAGGAGGTGGTACATGAGGAGAAAACTCAGAGAATGAGGTGTCCTTGAAACCTAAGGGAGCATGTGAGGAAGCTGCCAAATGCAGCTGATGTTCACATCAGATGAATGTAGCCCCACTCCATCCTCAATTGCACTTCCCACAGTTGCATTGTCAGAGATGGTCCACAAATATTAAATGGAAAATTCCAAGAATAAACCATTCATAAGTTTTAAATTACACACCATTGTGCATGATAAAATCTCACATTGTCTTGTTCCATCCCACCAGGACACAAGTCATCTCTTTGTTTCATGTATCCATACCCCACATGATACCCCCCTTAGCAGCCTCTGTTAACAAATCAACTATCTAGGTATTTCAGTGCTTCTGTTCAGGTAGCCCTTATTTTACTTAATAATGTCCCAAAGCACAAGAGTAGTGATATTGACAATTTTACTAGACTGTTGTTGTTAGGTGCCATTGAGTTGGTATCCAACTCATAGCGACCCTACATACAATAGGAATAACACTATTATCAGTGCTTCTCTGCTATTCATAAGACTTTCAATGTCATATTGATTTTGGAGAGTGGGTTGCTGGGTCCTTCTCCCAAGCCTACAGTATCTGGTGTTCCCAGGTGGTCTCCTATCCAAGTACCAACCAGGCCCAACCCTGCTTAGCTTCTGAGATCTGACTCCACAGTGCTATGGCTGCGGGCTTTATTAGACCATATTGTTCTAATTGCTCTATTTTCTCATTACTATTAGTCTTTTACTGTGCCTAATTTATAAAATAAGTTTTATCATATGTACAGGAAAAACATGGTGTATATAAGGTTCAGTACTATCTGCAGTTTCAACCTTCCACTGGGGGTCTTAGAACATTATCCCCTCAGATAAGGGGGATTACTACTGAGAACTAATCATTAATGTTAGCACTGTGGAGGGTAGTAGTGACCACAGATGAGGCTGTAGAGGGAAACAGACCATCAATGTTGATCAAGTACAATTTGGCAAATCACTCTGGAAAGCAATGTGGCAGTATGAAACAAGATTCATAAATATTCATAACTTTGACCTTGTGACTTCTATTCTAGGAATCCATCCAAGGAAACCATCAGGGACCCAATAAAATGTTTATGCACCTGTATGCCCATCTCATGTTATTTATAATAATACAAAATTGGTAATAATTCAAATATTTGATAGGAGAATGATTAAATAAAGTAGACTAAATCTATTTAATGGAATATTATGTAGATATTAAGCATGAGGGGCTATGACTTAGCTCAGTTGGTAGAGCGCCGTTCTGCAGTCTCTGAGGTCCCGAGCTCGATTCCCAGCACCGCAAAAATGGGAGAAGGATATGGCAACCCACTCCCAAGGCAATCCTGAAACAATTTGCCATTGAAAACCCTATGAGGGTTGCTATGAGTAGGACATGACTTGATGGCACCTAACAACATGAAGCATGAATTCAAATAGTCAATGATACATGAAAACTAATCATAAAGAGAACATTAAAAGTATGCTGGACACACATGAAGCATAATATCGCTTTTGTTAAAATGTATTTATATTTCATGTTAATATGTATGTATGCTTCAACAACTTTCAGAAAACCCGAGCATGTTAACGGTGACTACGCCTGAGAGGGGGCTGGGATTTGGCTCAGTGGGTAGAGCACTGCGCTGCAGTCTCTGAGGTCCTGAGTTCAATTCCCAGCACCACAAAAATGGGAGAAGGGCCTGGCAATCCACTCCCAAAGCAATCCCGAAACAGTCAGCCATTGAAAACCCTATGAGGGTCGCTATGAGTCGGATACCGACTCGAGGGCACCTAACAACAACAACAAAACGCCGAGTAGCAAGATCATGAGTGACTTTTTTTTCTTGTCTATGTTTTTGTATTTTTTCAAAATATTCTGCCACGAGCACTTATTACCTTAATAATTATAAAATATTTTCTGTCTATACACTCAAACACACACACACACACACAAACACACACACACACACACACACACGCACACACAGAATTTTCTAAAACTAGCCCTCTCAAAAATCTCAATAAGATTGTGCTACCCATTGCTAGTCTTAGAAAAGTTGAGAAGCTGGGTCAGAATCTGCCCATATCACAAGCACTACTCAGAGTACAGGACAGGTGTAGTGGGAGGGTGGGGTAACGAAAGGACTCCATGTGCACAGAAACCAGGGCACCTCACAGCTCAAGAAGCGCTGTCCCTGATCTCCCTATCACAGCAGGAATCTTCTGTTTCAACCTCTAGTTCTCCAAACTTTCCCACTTAACCACACACTAGACAGCTCTTCCCCAGCCCAGTTCTGACCATAGCATTTCTTTTGCACAAGAGACACCAATACCCTCTACTTATCCTAAAAATCACACAGGGTGGGCATTTCAGATAGTTCCCAAGTGGGTCCTCACGTTGTTCTCAGGCTTACCCTCTTCAACACTAGCAGTTCCTCTGAATTTTTTAAATTGCTATGCTTACTCTGATGTTCCTATCTTTGCTAATGGCATTCTCCCACTAAAAGCCCAGTATCCTCTTGTGCTTCCTTCAAGACCTATTTTAATTCCTTCCTTTATACAAAGCTTCTCAAATGTTCCAGTGGAACACAGCAGAACAACCTCTGCTTTCACAAACTCCATCAGCAAATTTGTTATCACAATGAATTATGCTTTTATGTTAAATATATTTGAAAATTCATTGATATATATGGATTTATAAGATATTCAGTCAGGCACAGTGACACACACCCATAATCCAAGCAACTCAGGAGCCAGAAGCAAGATGACTGCAAGTTCAAGGGCAGAGTCAGTCTGCATAACTTAGCGAGACCCTGTCTCAAGATAAAACAAAATTTAAAAGAGGCTTGGGGGTTTGGCTGAGTGGTAGAACACCTGCAAAGTATGTGCAAAGCCCTGGGTTCAACCTCCAGTAGTGAAAAAAAAAAAAAAGAAAAGAAAAGAAAAGAAAAGAAACAAAGGAGGGAAGGAAGGAAGAAGGGAAGAAAGAAAAGATATGATTATCTTGTGTTTCATTTATATTCACCTCATATTGTTATTGTGATGTTAAGTTCCTTAAAGGCAGGGAGCCCTGGTTATAGCGCATCCTCTTCTTTGTTGCTCTGAATGAAGCACAGGCTCTGTAACCAGGTGGTACATGAGCAAGTGAAGGCCACTCCAGGAATTCTCAGTTTTCTTAGCCAAAGAGGCAGGGCTTATCAGTGTCCTGGACAGGGAAGTCAGTTCCATCTCCAGAAGAGCAGTCAGCAAAACCTTGGCCAGAGGCCCTGCCCCTCTGCCACCCAGGCTGTACCAGCCCCACCTGCAGGAACTGTCACTTGGAGCAGTACTTCTTTGCCACCCCCCTCCTCGTTCATAGAATCAAATTCTACAAATTTATAGACAAATTTAACAAATTCTTGGTCTTGTTATTTTGCAGAAAGATGTTTATTTCCAATATTAAAAAAAAAAGCCAAGTCTAACTCTAGGAGAGAAGATAAAAGAAATTCCATAGTGTAAAAAAAAATGCAGGATGTAGGACTGAGTTGGGAGAATTTTTCTTATTTTTTATGTTGTGTTTTGGTTTGATGTGGGGCTTCTGCTTGTTGCCTTTTTCTCCCCAATAGGCACATTAAAGGAAGATGCAAAGCCAGCTGTGTGTTCCTGAGATCAGACACAAGTGTAGACAGGTTAGGAGGTATGCAACTTGGCACAACTTTGTCAGACATGTAACCAGGTGTATTTGGTTTTGAGAAATATCTAAGCAGTTGAATCAAGATCATCCAAGGTGTTTGCTGTCTCAAGCATCCAAGTTGCTACTGTGCATGTCTGGGACCCAGTGGGAGCCTAGAGTTAAGAGCACCATTTCACAACCTAAAATCAGAAAGGCAATGACAACATGAAAAAGACAAAGAAAAAAGGAAAAAACATGCTCACTAGCATGCCTATTATCTACCACAAAACAAACCTAATTTATAAGCATCTTGTTGAAGCTGTGTGGGAGGAAGATCCTGAAAAGATTCGGGTGCACAAGGGATGGTAAACGGAAATTAATTGCACAGTACCCATTATGAGTAATTTAAGAATTGCAGATTGTCACTGATACAGTATTTATTTAGTATGCTATCTTTGGTGGTTCATCTAGGGAACATCACAAAGGGAAAAAAAGAATAAGAGCTTTCATAAGATTATCTGCTATCCTTATTTTTCTCATTAGATCTTAAATTCTTTGTATGAGAGGCCTCCCAGTGAGACTATTTTCAGGGACCTAACTCTAGATATTTGGGAAGGATTAGTGCATTTAGGAGAGGCAAGATAAGCTTTTGGTTATCACAGGGAGAACAATCAGGGGAGCGTGTATGCATGTATACTTGGAATATCCTATGTCCCAGTCTAGTCGAAAGAGCTTTGCACCTGAGAAGTGTATTAGCATTAGTAACAAGGTCACTATGACCCAGGAGCATCACCTTGCCTGATAATAGTGAAGATCATAAGAAAATGCATTATAACTCAACTGCACAGCCCCAGTGACTGTCTACATGTCTGAGGCACAGGGGGAAGCCCCAACACAGCCAAATGCTTATTAGTGCCATCGAGTCAGTGTTCAACTCATAGCAACCCTATGTACCACAGATGAGACACTATTGTCAGTGCTTCTCTGCTGTTCATAGGGTTTTCAATAGTGGACTGTTTTTTGGGAGTGGGTTGCCAGGTCTGTTTCCCAAGCCTACAGCATCTGGTGTTCCCAGGCAATCTCCCATCCAAGTACTAATCAGGCTCAACCCTGCTTAGCTTCCAAGATCTGATGGGATCAGATGCCACTGTGGTATAGCTGCAGACTCCTAGCCTAATGCTAGATGTGATGAACTCAGCCCTGAAGTAACTTTCTGCTTCATCAGTCCTTGGGACCAATGGTCCATACATGAGACCAGGCTACAATGACCTTGGGTCTTTTCACCAATGTGGGAACTGTCCTGAGAAAATGACATGGTGGACTGACCCCAGTCTCCCAGGGGAGAGACACTGGGCACCCAGAAAGTGAAAATGAAATGACATGTGATTCAAGGAGCCAGGCAGGTAATCGCAGCACTGGGTAGGTCTGGGCTTTCTGCCCACAGCTCCCGACACCTGCTCTGCATACCTTCACACTCAGGTAGTGTTAAATAACATCAGAGCTTTTGGGTTGTGTGGCATTTTATTGTTTTCCAAGTGTTTCCACAGTGCTTTCCTCCTGATTCTACTCTACTCTGTAAGGAAGGCAGGACAAGCCTTACCCGTCTTGGTATGTTTGGAATCCTATAACAGAATATTATAGACTAGGTGGCTTACAACAACACACATTTATTTCTCACAGTTTTGGGGCCTGAGACATCTAAGATCAAGGAATGGTAGATTCTCTGGGTCCCTTTCATTAGGACACGAACCCTTCTCATGAGAGCATCGCCCTTATGAAATCACCTCCCAAAAGCTTCCACACTGGGGATTGGGATAAGGAGACAACATTCAGCCTGTAGTGTCAGACTTGCTGTATCAGTTTCTTTTTGCTGCTGTGACAAGTTATAAAAAATCTAGTGGCATAACCAATATGGAGGTCAGAGGCCCAAAATGGGTTTCACTGAGCTAAAAATCAAGATTCACAGGGCTGTGTTTCTTTCTCAATGCTCTACCAGACAGTCTTGTTTTCTTCCCCTTTGCCTTGGCTCCTGAGCCACTTCTACATTCAGATCCAAATATGGTCAATCCAGTCTCTGACATACCACATCAGTATGCCCCCTTTTTTTCCTCTCTTACCCCTGTTTTAGGATTACAATTGGCCCACTTGATAATCCAGGCAATTCTCCTTATTTTACGGTCAGCTGAAGAACAACATGAATTCCATACAGCACTTGAATCCTGCCTTGCTTTGTAATCTAACATACTTATAGATTCTGAGGATTAGAATATCTTTGGGAGGTCATAATTCTGCCTATTGCACCCCCATTTTGCAGGTGAGGAAACACCAGGGCTCAGTAACTTGCTGGCGGTTACCATTTGGTTACCAAGTGTTAAAATCCGGGCTCAGGCTCCAAACTTTGCCTCCCAGGTTGAGTGTTTTATCCTATGTTCTGTGCTCTGTATTGGTGACACAGCAAAGGAGAGAGAGGACACAGCAAGGCAATGACAAGGGGTTAGTA
This sequence comes from Pedetes capensis, assembly GCA_007922755.1. Lineage (NCBI taxonomy): Eukaryota > Metazoa > Chordata > Mammalia > Rodentia > Pedetidae > Pedetes > Pedetes capensis. The sequence continues at coordinate 98,536 of VMDO01005228.1, forward strand.
CAAAAGGGGGCCTGAAAGAGAAAGCAGGAGGAGGAAGGAAAATGACTTTTACCCCATAGCTCTTTCTCCCTGGGTGTTCTCTTGTCCTGTCCCACCCACTAGCAACCTACTCTCATGGGACCAGACAAATCTGACCTCGTTGTCCCCAAATAAAAGAGCCTGTGACAGTGTATTACGCATTTTTTATTTTTATGTTTTAGAGTGCTTTTGTTGTTTGGGTCTGCTTCCTCTTTCTCAACGTGAAGCCAAAGGGGTGGGAACAGAGAGGTAGCAATTTTTCCAGTCAGGTACTTGCTATAATGATCTGTCATCCCATGCCAGGTGCTCCCCAGACAGGCAGGGAAGAGAAAACTACAATAACAGTAATAAAAGGAGAAAAGGACCTTCCAGGTAACAACATAATGAGGAGCCCCAGCTGCTTCAGCCAGGGCGGGTGGGAAGAGGCAGGAAAGGAAAGGTGGGAAGGGTAAGAGACAAAGTGTCCAAAGGCTGCAGATCTAGACTTTGCCCAGTGACTGCTCTGTATCTGTGTTTGTGTGTGCATGTGCCTCTCTGTGCTTCCTTTCCTCATTGCACAAAGAAAGGAAACGGTACCACACACAACCTTGCTAATTTTTTGTTGTTGTTAAGGAGAGAACAGCACATTTGTCAAAAGGTCCAACTGCCACTTCTGATTCCAGCACTGCGCGAAGGATCCACCCCTATGGTGATTTAGATTAATCACTTCTCATTAAGAGCCAATAAACACACTGCATTCAGAGTGCTCCTTGCTGCCACAGCCCACAGTCACCATGTATAACTGCTGAAAGGGAAAGCAGAGGCATGCCGGAGAGTTGTCACATGTAATTTATAGGTTTTTAAGATCTAATCATTTTCTATAATATTAGATTAAATGACAGTCTTTATTAAAGAGGAAATTACATTTCACCTTGCTTTCTTCCCTTCCCCCACCCCTTTCCTAACTAGGGTTTTAGAAAAGCTCAGATCCCACAGCAAAAGGCCAGAAAGATGTCCTTGACAACGTACTTGAGAAGAATCACCTGTGGGACTTCCCTGCACCCAGCACACTGTCCAGAGAAGTCTGAAAAGAGACAAATTGAGTGTTCTCCTAGCTGAGCTAATTCCATTCAGGAGTCCAGAGAAATTACTCCCCTTTTCCCATCCACAGCTGTGTTATTTTACCCTGATCACATTCAATACAGCCCCTGGGTATTTATTTTGGTGTTTGCAGTGATAAAGAGAGCCCTGGAGTAAACCAAAATCATACAGACTCTCATTACCTTTGGATTTGGAATCAAACAGACCTTGCCTTTGCAGTTGGCAATTCATCCACATGGCCAATCATTCACTCACATTCACTTACTGTAGCTGTAATGATGATGGACACTGGGCACCAAGGTTACAAAGATGAATAAAACAATGTTCAAACCTCTCCACCATCATTTATTAGCTCCTTGACTTTGGAGCTTCAGTAAACTGAAGTCCAAAACAGAATAGCTTCCACCACTACCACCCTAGTGGTTTAGGAGGAGGAAAGGAGAAAGATTAACAGTGTTTGACAACCTCTTGACACATGCTGCATTCGCCAATGTTGGGGCTTTGCTATCCCAACCATGCCTCATGGTTTTCAGCACAGTTATTCTCAAATGAGATGTGGGAAAAAAATAAAGAATCGGTTTGTATAAGGAGAGGTGTCAATCAGATCGCACAATTGAGGTGCATGATGTAAAAACCGAAGTGAAAAGATGGATAATCACAGTAGCAGAGGGATGTGCACAATCCCATAGCACAAGAAAGGGGCAATGAGAGAGTAATCTGCTACTGTCATGTGTTTCACAATTATTATGTCAAATTATAGAGATTGAGCTCTTTAGCCTAGAACTCACAGTCCCTCACTCACTGGTTACAAAAGAACTTTCTATCCTCATACCCTCAAAGTGACTATATTGCTGGAAAGAATTACCCAATTCAGCTTCCCAAATATCCTATGTTCCTTTTGACATCATTACTGAGGTTCTTCCTCTTCCTGAAATGCTCTTCTTTATCATCTATACCCTTAAACGCTATCACTCCCTCAAGGCCATACCCAAATGCCACCATCTCTAAGCTCTGTGGATCCTCCCTCGGTGTTCTTAGTACTTTGTAGAGCTTACATCCACGTGTAAAACCATTAGCCTTGTTTGGGTACAGAGATTTCCCATCTTCCTACCCTACTGAGAATGTAAGTCAGTGCCTTTCAAATGGGGCTCAAATACCTGCACTTCACTCCTGGTCCCTGCACTCATGATCCCAACTTGGAGGAGCATCCCCTGCCCTCCCAGCAGGACCCCTGCATGAAAGAAAGGAGTGACAGCGGATCTGGAGGTGGCTCTTAGATTTCATCTTACAAAGGACAGTACTCATTTCCACTCTCACTGTATTCACTGGCCAAAGTAAGTTAAGTAGCCAACCTTGCTCCCATTGAGGGTGAGGTGTAGAATCCTCCCAGAGAGAAGAAAATCCTTGGCAAGGAATATTTCATACAAAATTACAGAAGAATTTCACTCCTAGATATATAACTAAACAGATAAATATGTGTGCAGGCTTTCATAGCAGTGCTACATACAACATTCAGTCAAAGCATATGGAAAACAGCCCAAGTGTCCACCAATGGATGAGTGCAGGAACACATTGTGTGGCACATTGGAATATTACTTAGCCATAAAAAGAAATGAAGTGCTGGTGCATGCTAATATGGATAAAACTTAAAAATATTATACTAAGTGCAAAGAAGCAAAAAACAAAAGGTCACATATTACATGTCTCCATTTATATGAAATATCCGGAACAGATAAATGCACAGAGACAGAATGCAGATCGGTGGTTGCCAGGGACTGATGGAATGGGGAATGGTATAGTGGCTGTAGAATGGTTACAAAGAATGGATTTCTTTGAGGATGACTTAAAAGTAGGTAGAGGTGATGGTTGTGCAACATTATGCATGTACTATGTGTCAAAAATGCTCACTTTTAAAAGGTTTAATTTTATGTTGCATGAATATCACCTCAATAAAAATAAATAAAAAAGAGCTATGGCCTGCAACAGTTGGTTCCAACCTCTCTCATCGCCCAAGAAAAACTAAGAGGCTAACGTTAAGATAAAGATACTAGTAATCACAAAACTGCCATGTGACTAGTTTCTTAACAATTCCCTTGGCTGAATGGAAAATAATAATACAGCCTGCAGCTGTAGCCCTGTGGCATCCGATCCCGTCAGATCTCGGAAGCTAAGCAGGGTCGGGCCTGGTTAATACCTGGATGGGAGACCGCGTGGGAACACCAGAATCTGTAGGCTTGGGAGAAGGACCTGGCAACCTCCTCCCAAAAATCAATCTGCCACTGAAAATCCTACGAACAGCAGAGAAGCACTGACAATAGTGTTTCACCTGTTGTACAGAGAGTTGCTATGAGTCGGATACCGACTCGATGGCACCTAACAACAACAACAACAACCAGATAGCAGGTACCACCCCCCACCATCAGGACAGCCTAAGCAGGCGTACTCACAACTACTCCTTAGTGAATCTTGTTATGGGTCTATTTTCTTCTTTTGATGCCCCATTCCATTGCATGCTGAGATATCCTGCTAATGCAAGTGACAGTTCCAGGTAAAATGCTCTTCCCAGAAACAAATCCTATTCTAATTACCCTAAATCTCCTCTTCTTATTTCTTAAAAATTAACATTACCGAAAGGTTTAATTCACAAGCAGTTGTCCCCTCATGCCTCGGTGCTCAAATGTTCTTGTTTTAAAGGTGGTGTACTAGAGCTTGCTTTATACAGCTTTATGAAGCATGTGTTCTAGAAATATCTTACCCATATGGCTTTTAATACCATGGCAGTCCATTCAATTCAGTCCCATAAAAATCCCAGCAATATTTAAGTGTTAAAGGTGACTTTCACTATGATATTTATTATTGGATAATGAAAAATGGGACAGATAGTCTTCAAATCCCCAGGCAGCAGAGCGAGCCACAACTTTTCTAAGCTTTTAATAATAGGGCTGCCATATTTTCTGGAAATGACACAGATCTCCAGAGCCCCTTTTGAGATTCCCTCTTGAAACCATGATTTTTCTTAAAAATTTTGCTCCTTAGTGACCAAATCCTATATCAGTAAAGGGAAAGTTATTTGGTGAAATATTTGGACCTGCATTTTCCATCAGACTGAAAATATTTTTAGGACAAACTGACCTATCCATCTGACCAAGAAACCTCTAAGATTCTCTAGAGATCTCTGAAGAACTCAATATAGAGAGCTACCAGATCACAGTGGGAATGTACGCCTGGCCACTGTGTCCAACCCTGGCACCATTGTATACTGTGTCCTACTGCTATTTTACCAGCTAGTATGTTCAGTGCCATTGATTGCTATATAGGTTTGTGCCCTCAGCAAACTGTGATATCTCTGAAAATAGTGATTCTGATTTAAATCTCTTATCCTCAGCATCCAGCACAATGTCTTGTACATTGTAGATGTAAATAGATATGTCTGAGTGAAATAATAGCTAATTAACTCTGAGAAAACTATTACAGAACAGAAATGAAGTCCCAAGATCATTTATTCCAGTTATCTCAATATGGATATGGAAGGCACAAGAGAGATCCAGTCACCTCCATACAAACCCAAAGCTATCAGTGATGCAATTATTAGCCAAGTGTAGCACCTTGGAGAGGACCATCTACAGGCTTGTTAAATATTGCATTTATGTGGGTCCTTCCATGTCCTAGGCCTATAGCAGTAGCACCCTGGTGTCTGATCCCATCAGATCTAAGCTAAGCTAAGCAGGGTCAGGCCTGATTAGTCCATGGATGGGAGACCACCTGGGAATGCTGGATACTGTAGGCTTGGGAAAAGGACACATAGCCCACTTCTGAATCAATAAACCATTGAAAAATCCTATGAGTAGCAGAGAAGCACTGACAATAGAGCCCTGCATGGCACAGTGTTGGGTAATGTTTCATCTATTGTACATAGGGTCACTAGGAGTTGGACCTGACTCAACATCACCTAACAACAACAACAATCACATCCTAAATTGGAATGTCTGGATCAAGTTGCAAAGTCCTGGATATGCCTTTTAACAAGGACTCTGATCACTCTAATGCAACACAAATGTGAGCACCACTGCTTTGAGTTTCTGCAGCAAGGGAAGAGTTCTGACTTCTAGCTCTTTACAGAAGAGAAGTAAAATTCCACTGCCTGATATCCCCCAATCAAGGATGTGGCCACAGAACATTTGGAGGTTTCAAAGTAATTAAAATGAAAGGTGAAACGCAGAGTTGGCCTTCATCAGGAGAGTCAGTTTCTTTACACCCAATGTGAGTCAAGGACTGCAGCAGAAAATTACACAGCACTGGGGAAGAACTCGTTATATGGGAATCAGGACACCATTTGGTTAACTCTTTTACTGAATGACCTTTGATTCCCCACTACTCTAACAGAGGGAGGGTCCCAAATCATTCCTTTTGTAAATTCACTACGCAATAAGCCCCCAAAAGGTACATGCCTGTCTTCCAAATGTCACCTATTTATCCAGAACATGGCTAGGAAGTCATTAGCATCAGCTGTGGGATAATGCACTGCTTCTTTCAGGTTCTATAGTGTTTCTAGAATAGAAATGAGCAGAAATTGGCCATTCTCTTTCCTCATTCATAGGCAATAGTTACCAACACTGCTAGTTTGCAACATGTTATCCTAAATCTAGCTACTCACTTGCTGCTCTGTTTAGCTTGAAGAGGCATCAAAAGGAGACAAAGAATAATAATTAGTGTCAGTGTGTGTATTCATTTAGGCTAGAAGAGCAGGCATGTGGAGATGGAAATGTGAATCAAACCAGAAAACAGTGAGCACAGCTTGGCACAACGGAGAAAATGGAAGGACCTTCAGCATTTGTTCCTATATCACAGGCAAATGAAAACTCCAAGGATCTTGAACATCTAAAACTTAAAAAACATCAATTAAAGACTAAAGGAAGAGAAGACATAGTGTATAGCAATACTTTTCAAACGTAAATATGCTCATGAGTCACCAAAGATCATATAAAAATACAGTTGCTGGTTCAATAGGAATGGAGAGGGGTGTGAGATTCTGCATTTCTAACGATGCTCCCAGGTAATGACAATGCTTCTGGTCCAGGGACCACATTTTGAGTAGCAAGAAGTTAAAATAAGTAAGGACTATTAGAAACAATTTGTATGATGCTGTGGCTGTTAAATGTCAGTGTGTGTCAGAATCGCATGAAAGGTATGTTTAGTCACACATTGCTGGGGTCTATCCCAGGGGTCAAATTTAGGAATTTAGCAAGATCTGAGTATGTGTATTTCTAGCAAATTATCAGAGGATGCTGAAGCTCTGATCCAGGAACCACACCTGAGAACCAGTGGTGTAGTAGGACACTGGAATCCTAGTGAAACTGGAATCAGATGAAACTAGATTCAAGTACTCACTGGTGGTAACTTGGCCAGTGACTTAGGCAAGCCACTTTAGCTCTCTGAATCTAAGTAGGGATAAATTCTATTGGTTGGTTCACTGGGTTTGATCAAATCTAAAGGAGATAATGTACATAAAGTATTTAGTACAATTTGTTGGGCCCTTAAAAGTGGATACCTCCTGATGATAAGATTACCAAAATGAAGAATAGCTGAGTTATAAGAATATCTTGGGATATGACTTCACTATAAAATACTTTCCATCAAAAGCCAGTTTTATCCATGACTCAAGATAATCACAAATGTGTCACAGGTCTGCTTTGACCTGCTCATCTCTGACTTTCCAACTTTGACACACAGACTGTGATATAAATCTGGTTGCTCAGACTATATTTAACCGAGCAACTCACTGAGCAAGGACAGGATTGAAGGTACAGCTACGACTGGGGATTGAGAAAAACTGTTCTTGTCTTCAAGAAACATGTCATCTTATATGGAAGGGATGATTCAGTCCCAAACAGCATGCATTTAACGGCCTGTTATATGCTAGAAACCTCACAGGGGGTACATAAGAAAGAGCATAAACATAGCAAATAGCATTGGTGAAAACTAAGAGGGAAATTATTTATAAATAGTAAAGATAAACAGAAAGTTATATTGCTAGTGTCCACTTTATATGTTTGCAGGTTAAAGAAGTAGCCTTGCTTCAGAATGACATTCATCATAATATGTTCCTGCTGATAAAATTATTTTGCTGAAAAAATTTATATTTATGAACTAGTCTTTTAGAGAGCACTGAGGAAACAGCTAGTTACATATAAACTCATGGGTTTCAACTTTAGTGTGTATTAAAACCACCTGGAAGCCTTGGTAGGCCATTTAAAATCACTGCCACATGGTCCAGAGATGCTTATGGTTCTGCGATGAAACTAGAAACTTACCCCCACCTTACTCCCCTTTTTAAGATAAATTTTCCTCAGTCTAAGTCAGAGGAACACGTGGCTTTTCCCCAAGTCAATTGTGCTAGCCCATCTATTTAAATGGAAGATTACAGCATGTTTTCTCCAATATCAGTTTATAAAAATAGATGTTTTGTAACTGAACTAGATACATAAAAACAGTCTTAAAATAATAATCAAGATCATAATAGCTAATAATCCTTGCACTGAATGTATGTTCAGGTGCATGCTAAAAAATTTTTTTTCAACATGCATTGCTTCATTTAATCCTCACCAGGACCCTATGAATTAGGACTCTCTGTTGGCTATAGTTTCAGAGAAAAGTGTGGAGAGGCTAAACAACATACCCAAACCAAATGGTAATAACATTGCAGGAACTAGTACCTGATGTTTCTAACCCCAAAACTTACTATCGTGTACTGTCCTAAAATTAATAATTTTTTCATCAAAAAAGTCAAGAGGCAGTATCTCATTGGTTGTGGGAAGTGAGCAAACCTGGCCTCAGTTCAGAGGATGACATTTTGAAAAGGCCCTTGAACGGGATGGAAGGTTAATAGGAAATGATGAGAGTAACAGAAGTGTCAAGACAGGGAAGCTCTGAAGAGTCTTGATTTCTATTCTCCTTGCTGCTATGCTTTATTTTTGCACAACTTCCCCTCACCTCCGATCACCTTGGCTTCAGCCTCTGAATCCTGGATTGAGGCTGCCTGTGATTCGCCTGGCACCTGTGCAGGTGGGCTTGTGTAGCTTAAACAAAAACTGCACAGAAACTGAACTTTGGTAAACAGATTCTTATTCCCCTATTAACTTATTACCACTTTGCTTTAAATTGATATTCAGTGTGCAATTTAAAGTTTCTCAACTCTCCATTCCCTGCCAAGTGGTTAATGATCTGCAACTGAACAGTGAAATACACTAAGGAACTGACCAAAAATTTTTTATTATTTTCCTTATTCCTCCCTTTTCTATACACACAAAAATGAAAAAACTACATATTTTACAAATCAAAATGTTTATGTAGTGGGTTCCCTTAAAAGGAATACCAACTTAAACATGGGGCCTACAGCCATAGCCCTGTGGCATCCAATCCCATCAGATCTTGGAAGCTAAGCAGGGTCGGGCCTGGTTAGTACTTGGATAGGAGACCTCCTGGGAACACCAGGTGCTGTAGGCTTGGGAGACAGACCCAGCAACCCATTGCCAAAAATCAATTGAAAATCCTGTGAACAGCAGAGAAGCACTGACAATAGTGTTTTGCCTGTTATATGTAGGGTTGCTATGAGTCAGATACCAACTCAACGGCACCTAACAACAACAACAACAACTTGAACATGCACTTGATTGTGCTCAAAAGATCACAATGGACAACGACCCAAAGCCTAGTATAAGCCATATTGCAGCTCTATGACTCTCTGTATTATCTGTCTTAGCTTAAGGAAAATAAAATACACTTATGAAGTGTTACAAGGAGTTCCAAGAGATGGCATCAAATTTCCTAAGAAGTAGAAAATGGAAGTCATATTTAACTTCTTTTCTTAATATTACAGACTTTGAGCCTCTGGGGAAAAAATGCCTTGTCTGTTAAAGTGTTTTACTCTCTCACTGGCAAAAATAATTCAGTTCATCTGTCATTCTCCTGAACTGCCAACTCAAACCAAAAGCCTGATTTCCAAGGTTCAAGCTATTTGCCAAACTATTTCTCTTTCCCTGTGGCACACAGGGCCTACCACCCAGGTCCCCCAAACACAGACACAGAATCTGTGGAAAACATTGCAATTGAAAAGAAATACAAACACAGTAATTTTTTTTTTTAAAGCTAGCTTTCAATTTTCTGCCTCTGGAGTGGGACAGGGATTATGTGTGCTGAGGGGATCTATTGATTTTTTTAAAACACAGAAGCAGAAACAAACTTGGCTGTCACTGTCAAAGCTTGGTTAGTCCCACAGTGGGGAAGGCCTGGAGGGAGTTTGATCCCAGACTGTGACTAATCAAAGCATTTGTTTTCTTTGTGTTCTGGAGGATGGTCTTTTCTGCAATCAATTAGCTTGAATTCACTTGGGTTACTGTTCCCAAGAATTTGTATTCCTTGGCAAAGTAAGTAATATTTAATGGATAGTTGGGAGAAATTAGGGTGGGGGCAAAGGATCTAGGAGATAATTTGCCTATGAATAAATACTTCTCCTGGATATTCCACTAGGTATAATTAATCCTAGGGTAATGGAGGGCATGCTGGGCTTACAGTAACCTGACCTGTTTGATAACCCCTGAGAAAAGGCAAATCCAACATTCATTCATTCACTTTCCACTTGAGGAAGTTCATTCTCTTGAAGATCTTCTTTTGGACCCATAAGGCATGTCTGGATCAAGGAAAAGGAAGATGCTAACAGATATCTAACTAGAAGGCAACTCTTCGGGGCAAGCTTCTACTTGGATTTTAGCTATTGTGTCTTCAGGGCCTGGTACCCTGAAGATGCTATGAAGTGAATTAATCCATTTGCAAACTCAGTTTGCAATTAAACCACTTCTCTCTTGAGAAACTCTGCATTCTATTTCACTTACCTCCACTCGGACAGAACTTGTCCATTTTCTAAAATCACCTCTACCTTCACTCAGCCTTTATAGATTTTATGCTTAATTAGATGCACATGTGATGTCTGAGTCTGGCTTCCAAGCCTCTTGAGTTTGACTGCCCCATCTTACTGGATGCCTTCACATCTGAATTTATACTAGATATGTGTCCAGTCCCATCTGATCGTAGACGCTAAGCAGGGCCAGGCATGATTAGTCCTTAAATTGGGGACTGCCTGGGAATATCAAGTGCTGTAGACTTTGGGAGAAGGACTGGTAGCCACTCCCAAAACAAGCAGCCATCAAAAACCCTATGAACAGCAGGGAAACACTGACATAGTGGCAGACATGGCATAGTGTTGGGTAGTGTTTTGTTCTGTTGTACATAGGCTTACTATGAGTCAGACCCAACTTGATGGCACCTAACAACAACAACCTACCAATATGGCAAAGCCCTCACTTTCACACTTTGATGCCACCCTTTGCAACTTCTGTCAGGCACAGCGTAACTCTGTGGACAAACTTAACAGGTAGACTGGGGCACAGCTAACATGCCCTTAGAGGTAAACAGGACTCAGGGCAGTCAGCTAGGACCAGAGAGGCCTCAGTGTCCAGGGAGCTGGGTCAGCCAGAGGGGTGAACTGTGTAGAGGTGGGAAAAACCTGAAGGTCGTCTGTGTGTTATTTGCTCTTGAGTTCCAAGCAGTCTATTAACCCTACTGAGAGTCCTCGGTAGAGTCTGTTAAACATCCTCACATGTTTCCACCATGACATAAGCAGCTCTGGTGCCTGGAATGAACATCTCTCCAACAGAGCCACTCCTTGGCTAACTTCCTCCCCACTCCCTCTGGAAAAGGAAGAGCTTTTTACAATCACATGTTAAATGAAATAAAAAGGGATGGAGCAGTGAGGGTGCAGTAGCAATTAGATCAAATATCAGTGCCAGCTTTCACAGACCATTCCTTTACTTTGCCATCTACATTCCCAATGTCCCATGCCAGGGACTTCAACACCCCAAGCTGCTACTCCCTGAATTAGGTGTGGCTTCAGCATGGGTTCACCTTCCCTGCTGTCTCCATTCCCACTGCTTCTGCTCTCCCATATTCATATTGCAAAAGGAAAGGAGAAGGCTGGGAGTTCAGAGAGAGTAGGGGCTTCTGTTTCTGTAGGACTTAGAAATCCCACCAAGGAAAAATAAACCTATTAACTCCAAATAAAAAGAAGCATGCTCTGATGGCTTTGTTCCCTTGGGCTCCATGTGATGGGTTCTTATGCGGAAGGAGAAGAGGAAGAGAGTATCAGTTAACTTCACACCCAAGGCGAAGCTGCAGAAATGAGTGACTTTGAGAGTCAGGAACACTCTCTGCCCATGGAAACAGGCCTTCTGAAGCTCTCACTTGATACCACACAGCAAGGCAGCCAAACCCGTGGGCAAATTTATGTCAGCACAAGAGGTGAGTTCTAGTGTTTATGAAGAGTTTTGAGTCCCCTATTTTCATATAAAAGGTCCTCTGATCATCTGGTTATGACAAAGTGCTTATCAAACAATTTTGGTTCTGCCAGTAATGGAGAAATAGCCTAGCTCCAGGCTTATCCACATATAGCATGTAGTGGGTGGAGCAACCAGAAGCCTGGCAGGGAGCAATCTGCAGGGACTCACTGAGCAAATGGAAAGACAGCAGAGGAGGGTGAAGAAGGTCCCAAAAGAAATGGCAAGAGACTAAATGTCAAAAGAAGAAAAAGACTAGGAGCCCTGCATCTGCAACTCTATCCCCAACCCCAACAGGGGTCTTAATTAGCCCTACTCTCCTCCTTAGCTAGTAGCATTAGTTGTCATTACCGCCACCCAATCTGTCATTCATTGTGCATAGCTGATGCTGTAGAATCTGTGCTAAGCACTTTCAGGAATAACCTCATGTAAAAATCAACAGGGGAAGAATTAACACACCTCCCATTTTATAGAAAAAGATAAGCTAATCAATGAATTCAAGGTCCTCACCCCAAATTGTTGTTATAAGGAGTCATAGAGACCCTCACAGAGTTCTCAATGGCCAATTGTTTCAGGACTGGACTGCCATGTCCTCCCATTTATATGGTGCTGAGGATCTAACCCAGTTCCTCATTAAGTGCAGAGCAGTACTCTACCAACTGAGCTAAACCCCAACCCTCATTGCAAATAACTGTTAATAAATAGTGGAGCTAGGGCTAGAACCCAGGTCTTCCTGATGCCAGGTGGGAGCTCTTACCAACACACCAAAAGATTGCAAAATAGCAACTGCTTGAGTTAAAGCCTATTTGTTCCCACGGCATCCTGAAGTGCCTACTAAGATATCTTAAAGTCCCCAATGTGAAACAAAGTATGTGTGTAGCAAACACTTTTTAATAACAATTTTGGTGTGTGCCTCTATGTATAATTTTGTAAACCATATACTGCTGAAGAGAGAAGCCTTCAGCCCCTTTTTGAATTGATACATCTCCTTCACATTGCAAAATGAAACAAACACTGTATGGAAATCAACATGCATAAAGTACACAAAGCAGAATGGTACTGTTTGGTGGATTTCCGCAAGTGAATTTGCCAGTGTATTTATGTCTGTGATGGAGAAAAAGAGAGTTAGCAACATCTCAGAAAATTCCATTGCTGTCTCTTCCCTAGAAGTCATCACTATGTTTTCTTCCATTGACATTGGTAAGTTTTCATTGTTTCTGAATGTCATATAAACAGGGTCATACAGTATGTTTTCTTTTCTGTCTCAAGATTCTTTTTGTGACTCAACACTCAGATTAAAACTTCTCACTGCACTTATAGCATTCATTCTTTCTCATGAATGCTTGGTATTCTATTGTGTGAACATTCCATGATTTGTCTATTTTTCTGATGGTGGATATGTGTGTTTGTTTCTGACTATGGATTTTATTGCTATGAACATTTTTACACTTCTTCTGGTATATAGATATATGCATGCACTTCTGTATCATATATGCCTAAGAAAAGAATTGTTAGGTCATAAGGTGTGTGTATATGCAGACTGGGTAGACACTGTGGGTTTTCCAAAGAAATTATAACAATTCACATTGTTTTCAACAATGTCTGAAGGTGCCAGTTGTTTCTTATTGACAATACTTGGTACAACAATTTTACCATTATTTTGGATGTTTGCTATATTTTTTTCTTTAAAAATTTACTTCATTTTAGTCTTTCCATTTTAGCTAGTATATTGGGTATATAGAGTCATCTCAGAGTGGTTTTATTTTGCATTTCCTGATGACCAATGAAATTGAGTGTTCATGTTCACTAGTGTTCATGTTCATTAGCCACAAAGATGTCTTCTTTGGGGGTGGGGAACTGTTCAGTTCCTTTTCTTTTTGTTTTTTTCAAGGCTGTCAGTCTTTTTCTTCATGATTTGTGCTTCTTTGTATATTCTAGGTAGGAGTCCTTTGCTGTATGTACATACTACGGTTCTCTTCTCTCCTTAAATGGCTTATCTTTTCACTTTCCTACAATGCTTTTGTTGAAAAGTTCTTCATTTCATTGAATGCCAGTGTATTAATCTTCTCCTTTACAGTCAAAACTCTTTGTGGTCTGTGAAAGAAATCTTTGCCCATCCAGAAATCATAAAGATAATATCTTATGCTTTTGTTGAGAAATTTTATGGTTGCAGCTTTCATATTTATATCTGCAATCCATCAGAAATGGATTTTTGTGAGAGCAAGTCAAGATTCTTTTTTTATATTAGTATATTCAATAGACCAAGTTATATTTTTTAAAAGAACATACTTTCATTAGTGCATTTCAATGTTTGCCTTTGATATATATCAATGAGCCACTTATGTGTGAATCTACTTCTGGACTCTATTCTGTCCCACTGGCCTATTTTTCTATTTTTGTGCTAAATACAGTCTTTTAAAAATTATTATTAGTAGTATTTTATTTATACATGTTACTGGAGTACAGAGCAATAAGTCAGTTGATAGACCCATTAATAATATACTGTCTTAATTACTATAGCTCTACATAAATCTCGACAGCATGTCTGTAATTCATCCAACTTTTTTTGAACATTGTTTAATCTATAGCTGGAGGTGTAGCTAGTGGTAGAGTACATGCTTAGCATTCAGGTGCCCCTGTGTTCAATCTCCAACACAAAAAGAAAAAGAAAAAAGAAAAGATTGTCTTATCATTTTTTGGTAGATTTTGGGGTTTTGTTGAGAGACAGCGTCTTCCTAGATAGCTCTGGGACTTTTGTGACCCTCCTGCCTCAGCCTCCAGAGTGCTGGGACTACAGGCATTCACCACATGCCAGGATTTATCTATTCTGGTCCCTCTATATTTCTCTATAAATTTTGGAATCAGCTTGTCAAAGTCCACAGACAAACACATTGGGATTTATGCTATAATTGTTTTGAATCAATAAATGAGATTTATGTAAAATTAATATCTTGCAGTATTAAGATTGTCCATCTGCAAATATTATTTTTTCTCTGCCTTATTTGGTCCTTTAAGTTCTCTTAAAAATATTTATAGTCTTTTATATTGAAGGCTTGCAAATCATTCATTATTTATTATTACATTATAGTCTATATATATTTATCACACAATGCTTGATAATATTGCAAATACAAGTATTTTATATATTATATGTGTTTGTTTTCATCATCTAGAAAATTTTTCAAAATATTGACATTGTATCCAGTGACTTTGTCACATTCACTTATGAAATCCAGTAGTTTGTTCACAAATTCTCTTATATTTTCAACAAAGACATTTATGTTACCATTCTAATCCTTACACATTTTATTTCTTGTTTACCTTTTCTACTGGCTAAAACTCCCACAATAATATTGAATGAAGAGGTGATAGCAGATATCCTTATTCAATTCCTCATCTTAAAGGAGAAAGTTTTTAAATTTCACCACTAAGTGTGGTTTGTTTTTTAAAAAATTTATCTCATTAAAGAAACTCTCTTCTAATTGGCTGTTACTATTATGAATGGGTACTGATATCACAGACTGCAGATCCTAGAGCCCCCACATGTCTGTCAGTTTGCCGTGGGGGCTTGCGTGTTGCAATGAGGCTGAGAGCTCCGCCACTGTAACCTTAGACATGAGCAAGGTTACCCAAGGTGGACAGGTTCTCAGCTGAGCTGCCAGACTAAGACAGACTAGGGAGTAGGACCTGGCGAGCCACTCCCGAAACAACTAGCCATTGAAAACCCTATGGATAGCAAAGAAACACTGTCAGATATAGTGCCTGAAAATGAGGCCCCCAGGTTGGAAGGCACTCAAAAGACTACTGGGGAAGAGTTGCCTCCTCCAAGTAGAGTCTACCATGATGACGGAAATGGAGTAAAGCCCCAGGGTTCTCAACTTGCTTGATGTGGCATGACTCAAAATGAGGAGAAACAACTGTAAACATCCATTAATACTTGGAACATGGAATGTACGTAGTATGAATCTAGGCAAGTTAGAAATTGTTAAAAGAGAAATGGATCGCATAAACATTGACATTCTAGGCATCAGTGAGCTAAAATGGACTGGCATAGGCCATTTGAGTCAGACAGTCATATGGTCTACTATGCTGGGAATGATAAACTAAAGAGAAATGGGGTTGCATTCATCATCAAAAAAGACATTTCAAGATCGGTCATGAAATACAATGTTGTCAGTGATAGAATAATATCCATACGCCTACAAGGAAGGCCAGTTAATATGACTATTATTCAAATTTATGCACCCACCACCAAGGCCACAAATGAAGAAAGGGAAGACTTCTATCAGCTTCTGCA
>VMDO01005229.1:0-11476 GCA_007922755.1 Pedetes capensis
ATTATTATTATTTAAAATAAAAATTTAAAGCAAATAAGAAATGATTATGAAAACAAACCAAAACCCTTTTAATGTTATAGTGAGTGGCATGTAGACAGAGACAAAACTTTAAGGTTCTTATAGTTAGGAAAGATGAAATTTGCCTGGAGGTCACCCAAGCCAAATCCCCTTCTCACCAGAGCT
The DNA here is from genome assembly GCA_007922755.1 of Pedetes capensis. NCBI lineage: Eukaryota > Metazoa > Chordata > Mammalia > Rodentia > Pedetidae > Pedetes > Pedetes capensis. The sequence goes on from VMDO01005229.1 coordinate 184, forward strand.
ACCTCGTGTTCGTTAATGGACTTTGTCAGACCTCGAGGTATGGCAATAACGCGCTTTGGAAAGAATTTCACTGTTTGAGAAACACAGTGACCGCCGAGCCCCTTTAGAGCCGGCCACTAGCCACCGTCAGCAGAAAGCCTCGTGAGGAACGTGGGCTGCCACAGCTTTATAGTCAAAGATGCTCAGTTTCTCTATCCACTTGCTGGTTGGAGTTCTTCTACATAAACCCGAATTGACTCATTTTAATTAGGTTTTGGCTTTATGTTGTCGTCATTTAAAATCTCAGCTAGAAGGACAGATTTTAAGGCAACCTATATGGTAAGGCGGTAAAGTGACAGGATTGATTGTTACAGTGGGCCTCGGAGATTAAGGGCCAGTACTTTAGAATGCCTTCCTTCATGTCATCGATTGGGTCTGGTCTGTGCACGGCGGACACAAAGATGTCTTCCCAAGACTGTCAGAGTATTGAGCGGGGAGGAGTCTCCAGGAGAAGGAAGTCTGCAACTGCATGAGGTCCCAGGGGGCCCTGCCCTGCACCCCCCTGTCCCGTCTCCCTGCTGTGATCCGCGGTTCCTCAACAGTCAAAGCTAGGGACAAACTGCCAAACACCCCATTCCTGATGCCAACCGAGTTACCCAATGAGCTTGAATCCAGGCCTTTTGCCGGTGTATACATGGATCTTTCTTATCCCCAGTCTGTCCTTATAAGGGCGAATCTATGGGTCCATCTCTGTACTGCACCCCTCAATTCACACTGCGGGGTGTGGGGAGGCTGAGAAGCCTAAGAGTGCTGTGTGCACCCTGCAGAAACCCTCCTCCCACGTCCCTTGGCCAGCTACTGCCGATGCTGCTTCTGTGGCTTTGGGGACCAGGGAAAAGTCACATCACAGATCTGAGGGCAGGCACCCGTGCACACCTGTGTATGCAAAGACATCTCTCTCCCATCTGAACTCTGTAATGATTACCACAACAAACTGGCTTAGAAAAGAAGTATCCAGCTTTGCGCCTGGTTTTACGAGGCTTTGGGGGGCTCTCAGCATCGAGCATTCACTACCCTTCTCCAGATGCAGCTTCAAAGGCCCTCAGCTCCACAAAGAAGGATGTCAACAACCACAAAGTGGCTTCCTTAAAAGTCCCCCGGTGATACAATAAACTAGTATGGGGTGGGGGGACAATGAGCTCCCGGAAGTCAGGACACATCTGCCTCGTTCACTGCTAATACTCCCATGCTTAGAACACCATCGAGCACACTCAAAGTATTAACCAATAATGGCAAAACGGAGACATAAATACTATTTATCGAGAGTCTACCATTGGTCAGGTTGCACAGAAAGCACTTGGCATGCCTTGTCATTCTATTTCTCATTATAAACAGCCCTGAGTGATGGGCGTTACAATAATTAGCTCACAAATAAGGAAATCGAGGAGAATTCACTGATGTGCCTGGGTGACGGTTAGCAGGAAGCAGGGATTCCCATTCACATCTGAATTTTTGGTCCACGCTCTGTTCCTGCGCACCATGCCTTCACCCAATGGCAGAAAGAAAGTGTGTATCAACTTTGGGCCTTTTGTTGTAAGACACCAAGTAGGAATGTTTCCATATTATTATGGGTTAGAAATTCCTCCATGTAGCTGGGCGCGGTGGTGCACGCCTGTAATCCCACTGGCTTGGGAGGCGGAGGCAGGAGGATCACAAGTTCGAGACCAGAGGCAGTCTGCGTAATTTAGCGAGACCCTGTCTCAAAAAGTAAAACAAACGGGCTGGGGGTGCAGCTCAGTGGTCCAGCACTTGCAGAGCATGCAAGCACGAAGCCCTGGGTTCAACCCCCCGTACTGGAAAAAAAAAAAAAAAAAAACTCCTCCATGTGACCAGGACACCATGGATGGGAAGATAATATGACAGGAATTAAAAGGGCTTGAATCCTGTATCTCGGTGAGCAAAGAGGCAATAAATTTTGGCTTTCTCAATTCCTCGCTATGCCATCATAAATCTCACTAAACCTAAGCTTCCACATGGAAAACCACACATTATGAGCTTCATCTCCTGGAATCAAATAAGGAAATGCATATACACATAGCAAGGGCTATATAACAAACATAGATTACAACTAACAAATTATGAACAATCAATAGATTATACAAATCCAGATTATTACTATCCAAGAATTATCTTCTAAATTATGTATATTAATTTGATCGTAGGGCTGGGATTTAGCTTAGTTGGTAGAGCGCTGCGCTGCAGTCTCTGAGGTCCCGAGTTCAATTCCCAGCACCGCAAAAATGGGAGAAGGACCTGGCAATCCACTCCCAAGGCAATCCTGAAACAGTCAGCCATTGAAAACCCTATGAGGGTCGCTATGAGCCAGATACCAACTCGACAGCACACAACAATAACAACAACAATTTGATTGCCAGTTTTAAAAAAGGTATAATTTCTTTCTTCTTTTTTATTTATTTATTTTGCAGTACTTGGCAGTTGAACCCAGGGCCCTCATGCATGCTAGACAAGTACTCTACACTACCACTGAGCTTCATCCCCGGCCCCTTTTATTTTCTGTTTTGAGGCAGGGTGTCACTAAGTTACGCAGGCTGCCTCTAGCCTCAGACTCGCAATCCTCATGCCCTAGCCTCCCTGGTAGCTGAGATTACAGGCGTACACAATGGCATCCTGCGGAAGAAGTTATGTATGTTTCCATTGGGAGGACCGCACAATTATTATTCATAAGAACGTGTGCCTATTATGTCTTTAAAGAATTTGCCCTTTGGCCAGCAATTCTACCGATGACGTTATACGTTGAACACCCCCCCTTCTAATAGGAAAAAAAGGCATATAGGGGATGGAAGTGAGCTGGTAAAGTTAAAAGCCCATCAAGCGCGGTGAGAAGGCATAGTAATAAATTAGTCCCCGTCACCTGAGGAGTCCCACGGCTTTCTTCCCCCAGCTGTACGCAAAGATTCTCAGAGATCAAAATGCTTAGAAGAACATCTTCCCTGAGCACCTGCTCAGATCAGGAAAACGAACTTTTGGCTTTGCCTTTCCGCCTGAGGCTGGCAGTTTTGGAACCAATCAGACAGACGCTGTCTCTGGGCTCCACACTGAGCACCACATCCCTTAATGGGACCTGCTTGGAAAAGTGTGTCACGGCGAGGGAGCACATCCCGCCTTCTCTACATCGCAGGCCCTGGGAAGTGGTCTGAAGGGGACTTCGCCAGCCACGCCACCTGGGAAAGAGCCCTGGTAACGCTTCCCACGTCACCTCAAGCCAGGTCTCCTGAGGAACCCCCCTAAGCCGAGCCCTCAGACTCCTGTAGATTGCCTGCCTACACCACGCTCCTCGTCCCCTCCAGGAGCCAGAGCCAGGGGCGCGTGTCACAAGGCCACCGGCTCTCTCCTTCCCAGGCAGCGCTTTCTGTGTCTCTGCCAGGACATCGCAGCAAAAATACGCATTTTTACCACTTTACTTCCCCCCCCACACACACACACACGCACAGAATCAGCACACTGGCGCCTACCTCTCCAAAATGTCATCCACAACACAGGCCCGTGGCTGCGATGAGCAGGCGGAGGCAGGTCTCCCGGGCTCTCCCAGCTGCCTTCTCGTCTGAGGGCAACACACCTCATCTATTTAAGCTCCGAATTCTTTCACAGACCCACCCTCGAAAGTTGCACGTCAGGATTTCTGGCTGAGGGCGGTCACATGAGGCACAGCTACTGGATGAACCACGGGAGCGTCGCTTCCTGTCTCACCGCTTGGAGAAAACTGGGGTTCGGTCAGAGGCCGGGTTACGAACCATCCACGGCCTGGTCACTGGGGCCTTTGGAGGCACCCGGTCATCGGTCAGCTGCTGAGCAGGATGATCTGACTTTTTACATTAAAAGAAAGGGGCTTCTACAGCCAGCTGCCGAGAGGAGCCTGAGACACTGCCCACGAGCTGGTTTGACAACTCTAGTGCACTCTAGAAGCTGTAATACCGGCAGGCTGTGTGCTGACTAAATCATCACCATCACCAGCATGGCCTGCAGCCGCAGCCCTGTGGCATCCGATCCCGTCAGATCTTGGAAGCTAAGCAGGGTCGGGCCTGGTTAGTACCTGGATGGGAGACCGCTTGGGAGCACCAGGTACCGTAGGCTTGGGACATGGACCCGGTAACCCACTCCCAAAAATAAATCCGCCGTTGAAAACCCTGTGAACAGCAGAGAAGCACTGACAATAGTGTTTCTCCTGCTATACGTAAGGTCTCTATGAGTCAGATAATGACTCGACAGCACCTAACAACAACAAACAACCACCACCAACACAACACTACAGAACTCACCCACTGGGGACCATCTGGCGACCGGAGATTTCTCTGCTCATATCCAAGTAATTGAGAGAAAGTGATTTTTTTTTTAAACTATATAGTAATCAAAACATAAAATAGACTGGCAATCATTTCAGTGCAGTCACAGGTAATTTGCTTTTGTTAGTTGGTTTGCTTCAAGCTCAAAGACCAGTCATTACAAAGATAGACAACCCTGTTGTTGTTATTGTTAGGTACTGTTGAGTCGATATCCGGCTCATAGTGACCCTCATAGGGTTTTCAATGGCAGATTGTTTCTGGATTGCCTTGGGAGTGGGTTGCCAGGTCCTTCTCCCATTTTTGCGGTGCTGGGAATTGAACTCGGGACCTCAGAGACTACAGCGCAGCACTCTACCAACTGAGCTAAATCCCAGCCCAGACAAGCCTGTTAGTACCTAGAAATAAAAATCTACTGGAAGCACTTCCGTTTCAAAGGCAAGGGTGTATACGCCTTTTAGTGTTTATTTGGGGGCTTGTACATTGGGGGGCCATTTCCACTTTGCCTTGCCCACACCCTGTGAGCCAGTCCATCCCAGGAGGCTCCGGCAGGACCACCCCCTCTGCAAGCTGGGTCCCAGGGTTTCTTTATTCACTGCCTTTAACTAATCAGAGACATTTTTAGTCTTCTGTCAGCTGATAAATGCCAGCAAATTAAAAACGGCCAGGAGGGAGAGAAAGGGAAATGCCACTTTCAAATGCATTTCAACGCCAGGGTTTCTCAAATTTCACCAATGAATTCAGTTCACAGCAAGAGGACTAGGAAAAGTCGCTTCACCCGGCACTTGCTCACTCCCAATCCTTCCCACTCTACCTTTCCTTTCACAGACTCCTTTCTCAATAAAGGAAGCCATAAATTTAAAGAGTCCTCAGGTGCCCGGGCACACACCTGTCATCCCAGTGACTCAGGAGGCAAAGGCAGGAGGACCGTATGTAGAGGGCCCGAGGCAGCTTGTGCAATGCAACGAGATTCTGTCACAAAATGAAAAATAAAAAAGTGGGTGGGGGGGCAGGCCACTGCTAGGGCACGTGCCTAGCCTGTGTGGGGCTCTGGGTTCGAGCCCCAAGCACAGGGGGAGAAGAGAGCCATGGCGGAGGAGGTCGCCGAGTGGGTGGAGCGTCAGCGCTGGTCTCTGTCACCCCTTGCCAGGACACTGTTGCAGACGTGGCTTCCTGACAGGGGGTTTCTACCTCTAGACCACCTTCTTCCAGTTGCTCCCCAGCTTGTTTTCCTTATGAAGACATTTTTTCTTTCTCATTCCTCTCTCCCTTGCTGATGAGCCTCCGCCAGTCCCCCTCCTCCTATAGGATGAAGAGCAAACTCCTGAGTGCTATACACGGCCCCGTGGCAACCGCAAGATCTCCTAAGGCCTCTTCCTGCTGCGTCCCGGGCCAGAGGGGCAGGGAGCTTCTGTGCCCCGCCATGGACTGCTCTGTCTGCTGTCTCTCAAGCTTTCTGCCCTCCCGCCCCTCCAGCCCGTAGCCCCCCTGCTCTGCGTCCGTGTGCACATCACAACACTGTTTTTACCTTTGCTTCCCCGGTACACGAGGAACCCGGGGCTTAGCACAGCACCTAGCTGTTCGGTGCTTGTCAGACAACACCCTCAGCTGTGAGCATCTCACCCTCACGTTCACGCCAGGGGTCTCTGGGAAGAGACTACTCCAGCCGGGTGTGGTGGCTCATGCCTGACATCCCGGCAACTCGGAAGGGGGATGCAGAGGCAGGAGGATCGCAAGTTCGAGGAGGCCAGAGGCAGCCTGTGCAGCTTAGTGCGACTTTGTCTCAAGATAAAAGGTTTCAAAACGAGCTGGGGGTGCAGCTCAGTGGGAGAGCCCTTGCAAAGCAAGTGTAAGGCCCTGGGTTCAAAAATAAAGAGGGTGAGCCAGCCAGAAACTCCTGGATCCTATTCTGGATCAGAATTTAAAAAGCCAAAAGAGTATTGCAGAACCACATTTGTCCGTCCCTCGCATAAGGAAACTCATGTTATTCCTGGATGAAATATAATCTTCACAGCAAGCAGGAACTATTTATACAAGTTCAATACCTCCTACATAATCGAAAGAGTCTCTCTCTCATTTTTTTTTCCCCTTTGGAGGGGTGTTCTGGGGAGCGGTAGGGCTGGCCAGGCCCCTGAGCTCTTGCTAAGCATAAGCAGCGCTACCATTCAGCTGCAGCCCTGGGGCCATCCACTGTGTTTTCCTGAGCTACTGTCCAGTGCAGCTCCTCCTCTTCTTCAGGGGCAACTGCGAAGATGAGCCGGTTGCACAATGCACGCTAGGGGAGCAGAGGGGGCCCTTCTGCGGTTGGCTGGTTGCATCCTCTGTGGGAGTTTCCCCATGTCTCCCACTTAGTTCCTCCAGGAGGGCTGCAAACCAATAGGAAGACGGTCCTTTCAAGAAGCCCAGGGGCCATTCCTTTCTTTTTCTCTTTCTTACTTGTGCCATGCAGTAATTTTATCAGTTCATTGCTAAGGGAAAATCGAGAACTCCCGGAAGCATGCGGGACAGAGCAAGATGCTGCCCCTTCCTCCATTTCATTCTATGCGGGAACTTCAGGCGGGAACCCCAACATTAAAGCACTGTTATATCTTGAATCCTCATTAACGTATATTAAATCATTAAGTCGGATCGTTAGAATGTGAACGGTCCAATGGACCATAAATACCATGCTCCTGACACATGAAACTTAGACGATGAAGCAGGAGTGGAACAGTTTTGCAGGGAGCAGATGGCGAGGGGACAAACAGGTGAGTTTTCATACCCAGAGCAAGCTTGTTACCAAATGTTACTACTGTGAGTTAATTTGTAAAAAGTACCCTGTTGTTGTTGTTAGGTGCCGTCCAGCTGGTCTGACTCAGCAACCCTCATGGGGTTTTCCATAGCTGACTGTTTCCGGATTGCTTCAGACGTGGATTGCCACGTCCTTCTCCCATATCTGTGGTGCTGGGGATCGAACTCAGGGCCTCAGAGAGCACAGTGCAGCGCTCCACCAACTGAGCTAAGTCCCAGCGCCAAAGAGTACCTACCTAGTGCATTTTACATAGGAAGGCAAGGAAGGGGGAAGAAAGGGAAAGGGGAGGGGGGGTAAGTGTGAACCCCGTGGGCCCCTTGGATGCTCAGGAGAGGAAAACAGATTAAGCAGGGTGCTGGAGAGCAGACTCTGAGCCTCGGCAGGAAGGATACTAGACCCCGTGCCAGAAGCTGTGCTGGCCAAGAGCAAATCGTATACAGCCGCACGGAGCACAACAGGGAGGAAGGGAGAGGAGGGCAGCTTCTGACAGTCCACGCTCCATGCTATGCTTTGCCCTGATCCTTAGTCGATTTTTGCAGAGAAGAAAATGCAAGGCAGGTAGAACCGACCTGTGTTTCCCTCAAAGAATCGCTTCCAAGAAACTTAACACAGTTTTGCATACGTTGGTCTTCATTGACTCGGGCCAGTTTCTTAGGTGTTACTACCAACACACTCTGTTTTCTTCTGATGTTTGACCTCTTCCTTTTTACAGACCTTTAAAGTGCTAGCGTTTGCGCACAGACAGAAATGTTAAGTCAAAACGCTGCCCACTAGCATATTCTCTAACAGATGGGGTAGGGGACATCCTGCTTGAAGAAATGAAACAAAACTAGTAACAAATGCTTCCCCACCACACCTGAGTTCCTAACAGACCTGCCTTAGATACTTTGTATCCCTGGATCAGTATCTACATCCGTGGAAGGGGGAAGCTACATTTTATTGACATAAAATAATCACCTCTCCTAGGATGACTCACCCAAATCCCCAAGTAGATTGTGGATTGTTGTTGCTGGCCTAGAGGATCTAAATTTCATCACCGGGCCACCCCCCCATCTCCCCCACCCACTTCCCACACCACCCACTTTGAACAATGCCAAAAGGCTCCTTGGAAGATCACTTGAGAGGCCACTTTTTGAGGAAATAAGAATACTACAGAGATCACCCATGGTTAAAGAAGAAATGCAATTCTGTGTTCAGACTCTTGGGTCTCCTCCCTCTCTGCAAAGCGGCATTCCCTCTCCTGCTTTATTTTCTCCGTGTCTAACTCTCTCTCTCTCTCTCTCTCTCTCTCTCTTTCTCTCTCTCTCTCTCTCTCTCCGATTTATTTATTTGCTATCCCTTTATCCCCACCTAAGTCCCATGAGAGCTGGGATTTCCGTGTGCCCTGCCTACTACAGAACCCTCAGGGATTAGTTAGAACTCTTCTTAGCCGGGTATGCGCTCAACACCAATGCAGTGAATTTATCTGTGGACTTGGTTGCATCTCTTCCTATCTCCTGCAGCAGGCTGTTCCCTTCTCAAAGGGGCCTACTGGGCTCTTTCAAAACTGGAAGAGAGCACCGTGTATCATGAAAGTGGCCAGATCTAATGAGAACTTGTTGGGAGATGGGGAGATTTTTCCCTCGAAGACCTAAGTCTACCATATCCTGAGGATTGGCAGGAAAGATTCTTTTAATCGCCTTGGCACCTACTGTGGAAGGCCATGGTCCTCTACGCAAGCCAGACCACCTGATCATGTGAACAGGCTTTCAACACAATTGTCCCATAAAGGTCTACTGACCACCCCTACTGGCATCTCAGTAAATGTTCCATGTTCTTTGAATGGACTTGGGCGAATTTCTCAGCATTGGACAGGTAGGAAGAAACAGGAGGCAAGGGGAAGATTAATGTTCGAATAAAGACTGGGCACTCAGTACTATGTCATGTGTGAACAAGACCACGAGGAACGAAACGCATCTTATTCATCGAGCCAGCACTCAGTCAACACATATGCTATATAAAACACCTGAAACACAAAGAGGAAGCCAACACCCCTGACCTCAAGGAGATTATATTTCAGCATACAGATTCTCTGGTGGGATTTTTTTACTTAAAGCAGAATGAGGTGCCCTATAAAAAACACAAGCTAGACTAAATATCGTAATTTTAGGTCAGCCAATGAGACCCATGCCCAAGAATAAGACACCTATACCATTTGCTTTCTTATTGCAGTAGGGCACTAGAGAAATGAGACCAGAGAAACGAGGAGAGACAGAACATGTGTGGGACTGTGGCTACGCTGTAGGCTCTGTCACTCGGGTCATTTCTGGACTCTCACGGGGAGCTCTAAGCCACTTCCCCTCATCAATTGCTTTTGTGCTACTAAAGCATTCATGATCTGAACATCCTAGGGCAGTGAACAGTGGTGTTGAGACACTCCAGTCCTGGGAGGCTGCTTCCCCTCCGTTTCTGGTCCCTAAGGGAGCACTGCCCCACCCCCGCCCCTACCACATAATTTCAAAACACAGGTCCCATCAAATTTCCTTGCTGCAGAATTTAGGGCTTTCCATCCATGCTCATCCCAGTGCTAGGATCAAACCTAGAGCCTCCCACATGCCAGGCAAATGCTGCACCACTGAGCTATCACCTCAGGCCAGAAGCTCCCGCTTCTCTATGCCACTTACATTACATCTAAACGTCTATGATATTTACTTACCACCGATGTGGCCTCTGTTCCCCACCAAACTCCAATACTAATTTCCCCTTCCATGGAGCCAGGGGCTATCCTCACTTTCACGTTGACTCTTGCCTCATCTGTGATTCCACTTTATCCAAGCCCCTACCAGTTCCTCTGGGCTGGGATTTAGCTCAGTTGGTAGACTGCCACTCTGCAATCTCTGAGGTCCCGAGTTCGATTCCCAGCACCACCAAAATGGGAGAAGGACGTGGCAACCCACTCCCCAAGGCAATCCCATTGAAAGAGCAATCAGCCACTGAAAACCCTATGAGGGTCGCTGTGAGTTGGACACGACTCGACAGCACCTTACAACAACAACAATCACTTCCTCTAAGAAACTTTGCTCCTGGAGTCTTGACATTTCTTATCCACAGCACACTATTAGGTCCATGTCATACACAACCCTATCCTTTAGTAGCACATCACAAACTATATCTGTAATAACAACTTGACCGTGGGATGTGACAGTGTGTGCATGCACATGGGTGAAAAACACGTCCATACAGGCATGTCCCATCTCCACTAAGCCAGTGATCTCTCCCCCCACCCAAAAAATATTATGGGGTTTATGAGACCCTACTCTTATCTGCAGATGGCATCATATTGTTCCTTGATCTGATTGTAACCCTCTTTCGCCCTTGGTTTTAAGCTTTATATACCGTCTTCCATTACTCTCCCTCCTTCCATGAGGTTTTCATTCATTCAACAACTACTGGACACAGGGAAAATAGGGAAATCACCGTGAACGAGGCAGACAGAGTCCCTGCTTTCTACCTACTTAAGAGTCTGCAGCTTTGGCCATGGCTGGGAAGAGCAGGCACGCCAAAGGCTATGAACAAAATGCCACATACCAAGGTGATTATGAAGAGCTCTTTACCAGCTTCTGCTGAGGCCTTAAAGGATGAAAATGACTCTTTTCAAACTTCTGGAGCATCAGATTGGGTTTGAATTAGAAATTCAGATGTCACCTACCCCAGTCCCACTGGTGAGTGCTGTTGTAAAATGTTCTACAGGATAGAATGATTTCCACTCACCTACCTCTTTTCAGACATGCCTCCTACCTTCCATGAAATAAGCTTGTCAAAAATCAGTTTTTCATAAGAGAAATCAGGAACAAAAATTAAGCTTACTAAAACTTAATATGTCACTAAATGTTCAGATCAATAATGTGTAACTATAAAGTTCATGAAGATCAAAGATCATAGCCTTCAATATGGGTTACTACTAAACATCAACAAAACAAAAATCCTTATGACTGGGTCAGCACGCAACTTCACAATAAATGGAGAAAAGATTGAGGTTGTCCAAGATTTTGCTTGGCTTGGCTCTATAATCAACACCTGTGGAAGCAGCAGTCAAGAAATCAAAAGACGCATTGCTCTAGGAAAAGCTGTAGCAAAAGATCTCTTTAGAGTATTGAAAAGCAAAGATGTCACATTGAAGACAAAG
>VMDO01005229.1:11576-28095 GCA_007922755.1 Pedetes capensis
AGTGGCATCATATGGTTGTGAAAGCTGGACATTGAACAAGAGAGACAGAAAAAGAATTGATGCTTTTGAATTGTGGTGCTGGAGACGTCTATTGAATATACCATGGACTGCCAAAAGAACCAACAAATCTGTCCTAGAAGAAGTGCAACCAGAGTGCTCCTTGGAAGCAAAAATGGCCAAACTGCATCTTACATATTTCTCTGACATGTAGTCAGGAGAGAACAATCCCTGGAGAAGGACATCATGTTTGGGAGAGTGGCAGGTCAACGCAAAAGAGGAAAACCCTCCACCAGATGGGTTGACACAGTGTCTGCAACAATGGGCTTAAACATAAATAAGATCGTTTGCCTGGCACAGAATCGGCAAGTGTTTCGATCTGCTGTACATAGGGTCGGTATAAGTCGGACTCGACTCGACAGCACCTAACAACAACAACAACAACATAAAATTCATTCATTTACATATTTTTGAGCTCTCATACCAGTTATGAATAAGCAGGTGTGGTTAAAATAAAAATAGTCGACGTGATCATATTGAACTGGCTGCCAAGGCTCATGTGCAAGACAGAAGACCAGCCAATTTACAATTAAATAGCTGGGCTGAACAACCAATAAATAGCACGCCGGGGGATTTATCTCCTAGAAATACAGTACAAACTTTTAGCTATTTAAATCCTTAAAATAAAAATTAACCAACCAGCCAAACAAACAACATACAAAATATAAAAATAATTAACAGTAAGCGTCAAGTGCTCCAAACTTTCAAAACTTGAAAAATCTTTTATCAAAACTGAACGGAAGGCCTGGCACAGTGGCGCATGCCTGTAATGCCAGCAACTCGGCAGGCGGAGGCAGGAGGCTTGAAAGTTTGAGGCCCAGTGGCAGCCTGAGTACCTTAGCAGGACCCTGTCTAAAAAGAAAAAGATGGATTTGGAGTGCAGATCAATGGTGGCAGAGGAACTGCAAAGTATGCATGAGGCCCTGGGTTCATTCTTGGGCACCACAAGAGAAAAGAAAAAGAAAAAGGAAAAGGAAAAGGAAGAAAGAAAAAAAGAGAAAGAAAGAAAGGAAGGAAGGAAGGAAGGAAGGAAAATTATCTGATTGATAATATAGAGGCCTTTGAAGCTCAAGAATGTACCCATGAAGACCTTAAGCTTTCTGAGAAGGTAATAATGACCACAACAGATCAGAAAATTCTTGGGCTGTGAAACTTCTTTCGAGGGTTCTGGTAGGAACACCGCCAAGCAAAGATCTCGTGTGTCACACACGGGCCACATACATTTTCATGGTAACGATCTTGGCTCATGGACTCCCTGACTGGCAACCACCCCAGTGACTGACTGCGTATACTCATGCAATTCTGCCATTCCATTCCTCACAAGTCCGAATGATCTATACTTAAGGTGACGGGCCAGATACCCAAACACATGCCACGTGAATACTAAGCGAGGTCAGTGTAAACCACGGAGCTAATTAGGGCAAAAACACCACTCGACTCTATTATAGTTCCAGTCATGCAAACAATGACTATTTAAGATAAATTCTTACTATCCGCAAGGGCACTTTCTGTGTGTGTGATACACCCACGCGAGCGCAAACAAATGACTTAACTGCAGACGCCTTCGCGTAAAAAAAATGGTTTGGACCCAGTTAATTTTCTGACCCATTAATGGAGGGCGACGCATAATTTATAGTGGATTGCCTTCCCCTTTCTGCAGCACCCTAGGTTATTTGGATTTTCTCTGAGTCTGGCTCACTGGAAGTCATTTTATTTTCTTCCCCTCTCTCTGGGGGTGGGAGTGGGATGCTGGGGATTGAACCTGTGGGGAACCACTGAGCTTCATTCCCAACCAGAAGACATTTTCTGTTGTTGTTGTTGTTAGGTGCCGTCAAGTCGGTATCCGACTCATAGCGACCCTCCTAGGGTTTTCAATGGCTGTTTCGGGATTGCCAGGCCCTTCTCCCATTTTTGCGGTGCTGGGAATTGAACTCAGGACCTCAGAGACTGCAGCGCAGTGCTCTACCAACTGAGCTAAAACTGGGGGCAAGCAACAAACGTCAGTGACTTAGGCCTGGGGTGCCTTGCTGATCGCTGAGATCCCAGCACCTGGAATTGTCGCAGGGCCCAGGCACACACTGGGCCTTGATAAATGCTCGGTCTTAGAGCAAGCCAAGGGTGGGGGGCATTTGTAGGGTTTCTTTAGAGCATGGCGTCGGGGTAACAGTTTCCTCCACCTGAGGAAAGCCAAGCCCACTGAATCGGAGTCACAGCCTGACCACTGGCCACACAGGACAGCTTTCCGGCCCCCCGCTGAGCCCCCCGCCTCACCGCCACCCAGGGAGGCCACGGCAAGGGTGGAAAACCGCAGTCACCGCCGCCCTGGGGACACCACGACCCCCACCACACAGCCTGCTGCCCTCGCCCCGGGCCTGGGGTCGGCCATGGGCCACAGGGACTCTGGCCTCGGCCTGCACAGGGACAGGGGCCGAGCCTCTGACACTGAGTACCCAGGGACCCCTCCCCGCAACCTGGCCACAGCCGCCCGCTCACCTGTCTGTTCACCTATCCGCCCGGCGTCCTGGTCCTCGGAGGCGCGAGGCCGCGGTGCACCCTGGGAGGCCCGTGGGCAGGTGGGGGTGGGGGGTTGGGGGGTTGGGGGCTGGGGGTTGGGGCGCGGAGGCCCCGCGCGCTCCAGGTCAGAGCTGCCTACGGGGCGCGCACTCCTGCCCCCCGCGGACGCGCCGACCACAGGACCCTGGCGTAGGCAGTGGGTCAGAGAAGCCTCGTCACTGGCCCCAAACACCCCATGACATGCGGCCCCCCGGTTGCCCCGGGCTCGTGCGGGCTGGGCGCCCCTTAACACCGCGCAGCCTGGCCACAGGGCAAACAACACAAACGGTCTGCGGACGGTTGATAGGCGGCGCGAGGAGGGCCAGAAGGTTCTGGAACGCCGGCCGGGCGGCCACGTGCTCGCTCACTGCGGGGCTGAGTTGACACACACGGGATGGTCAGCACAGGACAGACGGACATCTCCAGCCAGAGAAAGGAGGGGGGGGGGTTCCGTCTCCAAATGATTACAATAAAAATCTATGCCGACCGCTTTCAGAGGAGACAGCGTGGGGTGGTATTTGGTGACACAGGCCCCAGAGCCAGGCAGCCCCACGTTTACATTCTGACTCTTCCATTCACTCATGTTGCTAATGTGCAATGTCTGGCTTTTCAACAGCCTTTTTCAAAATGCCAATGTCCTTATCACTAAAATGAGAACCACTAGTCCTTCACGAGTCCTGAGGGTTAAATGAGATTCAGTTATAAAGTACTGAGCATCATATCTGGAGAAATTAAGCACTAAGAGTGAGAGCTACTTTTGCTATTGTTGTTAGATGCTGTCGAGCCGGTGTCTGACTCATAGTGACCCTATGTACAACAGGTGAAACACTATTATCAGTGCTTCTCTGCTATTCATAGGGTTTTCAGTGGCAGATTGATTTTTGGGAGGGGGTTGCCAGGTCCTTCTCCCAAACCTACAGCATCTGGTGTTCCCAGGTGGTCTCCCATGCAAGTACTAACTAGGCCCAACCCTGCTTAGCTTCTGAGATCTGACGGGATTGGATGCCACAGGGATGCTACAGCTGCAGGCACTTCTGCTATTACAGTACACAAAAAAATTAGAAAAAAAAAAGTCTTGTTTTTAATAAGCAACTTAACTATTGTCTTATTCAATCTTAAGGCTTAATAAGTTCTCCATGAAATAAAAACAAAAAGGCAATAGAGAGAGTTCAGGATCAGATAGAAAGATGATATCTGGAGAAATTAAGCACTCAGGAGTGATGGCTACGTTTGCTCTTACAGTGCACAAGAAATTAGAAAAATGTCTGCTTTTTGTTATTATTCATAAGCAACTTAATTATTAAGTCTTATTAAATCTTAAGGCTTAGTAAGTTCTCCATGAAATAAAAACAAAAAGGCGTTACGGAGAGTTCAGGATCAGGTAGAAAGACGGAGAGTGCGGGGTACAGGGTAACACGTAAACAGACATGGCTGAAAGAAAAACGCAAAGTGGTGGAAAGATGAAAGATATAAAACCTGTTTTGGAAGGTATGAGTTGACACTGGAGAAGACCAAAACAGGAATGAAGAAATAGAGTTCAGCTCTTCTCCCAAAAAGCCTGCAGCCGTACCTCGATGGCGTCCCACCCCATCAGATCTCAGAAGCTAAGCAGAGTCAGGCCTGGTTAGTCCTTGGATGGGAGACCGCCTGGGAATACCAGGTGCTGTAGGCTTGGGAGAAAGACCTGGCAGCCCACTCCCAAAAATCAATCAGCCATAGAAAACTCTATGAATAGCAGAGAAGCATTGACAGTGCTGGGCACCGCACAGTGTCAGGGAGTGTTTTGTTCTGTTGCACATCAGGTTGCTATGAGTCTGACAGATCTAACTCGACAGCACCTACCACCACCACCACCACAGTGTGATTTTTTTAAACCAGATCTTGCACAACTCAGGCAGCACATCCACACCAGCCTCACCTGCTTTGCATATCACTATGCCAAATGGCATGGTGCTGAGCTTGTGGGCCCAGCCTCCCACGGTGATATGTCACCACTGACCTGTAACAATTAGAATGAAATATTGTCTCTAGAGCCTTGACACAATGTGAAATTCTGTTTACTTTATACAAGGCTGTTAAAACACCAGCCTCTGATGAAATCCTGTCTCTGGCTTTGCCAATACAGAAGGAAGGAATGCTTGCTTCAGATCTGCTTCCAAATCCCCAACTGCAGATGCGCTGACAGACACTTCTGCCTATATGGAATTTTCAGACTCGAGCTCTCTGGGACGACTCCCAAATATCCCTCTGATTCCATTATTCATTTGTAACAAAACTCACCTGTGTGGGGAGACGCTGTCCCCAGTTAAATTTACTTTTCCGTTCACCACACAACTTTCCATTCAATTAATTGCCAAATCATTCATTGTGTGTATTGAAAGAGAAGCAGAGCCGGGCGTGGTAGCTCATGCCTATAATCTCACCAACTTGGGAGGCAGAGGCAGGAGGATCGCAGGTCTGAGGCCAGAGGCAGCCTGTGTAATTTAGTCAGATGCTGTCTCTAGATAAAAATAAGAAATGGGCTGGGGGTGCAGCTCAGGGGTAGGACACTTGCAAAGTATATTTGAGAGGCTGGGTTCAATCCCTAAGTATGACCAAAGTGGGGGAAAGAGAGAGAGGGAGGGAGACAGAGGGACAGGGAGAGGGAGAGGGAGAGGGGAGGAGAGGGAGAGGGAGGGAAGGAAGGAGGGAGGGAGAGAGAATTAAGAGGATTAAGAGGGTATGTGCTAAGGGCTGGGGTGGCAGAGCTGTTGCCTAGAATGCTTGAGGTCCTTGGTTAAATCCCTAACCCCCCCCCCAAGAATATAGGACATGTGTCATATTCAAGCAAAGAATTGCACATCACAGCAGAAATAATTTGCTTATCAATAATCTACTGAATAAGAAAACCTTTTTCTCTTTTTCTGTGGAAAAAATGGCAAAATCAAAGAAAAGAGAACTTATATAAAAATGAAGAAATTCCATTTTACACAAGTACTCATTTATGTTTTATAGAAAAAACAAACAAAAATACTCCGCAATTTAGAGATGCGTTGGGGAAACCCGCCCTTTCTTACAATTTACTGCATAACTTAAGAAAGTCACTCACAATCACAAATCGGCTGCTGGGACGCTCACTTCCTGGGTCTAAAGAGAGAATCATGTCTGGCACAAAGCTCAACGTGCTTAAAAACACACAGACGTGCCTATAAGCATTCCCAGGAAGCGCGTTTCATGTACCCCCCATGTGTTACACTTTATTGCTTGCTTAGGCAGGCTCTTAAACACCTGAACTATCCTCCATGGAAAGGAAATTATGAACAGATCATATGCCATTTCTCAGTGCTTCTAAAAATATTCTAAAAAGAAGTCAAAATTCCCAAAACGGGGGGCGGGGGGGACTCCACAAGCAATCCAAGGTATACACAAACATGTATTTAACCCAACGTAGTTTTTGGTCTATAGTTCGGTCCAATGACTTTGTAAAGCTCAACCTCAATTGCAGATTTTAAAAGGATCACTGTTGTTTTTTTTTGTACTTTGCACACAATAAATACACTAGTGAGCTCTGGTATTAAGAGGGACAGGTTACAAGGCACTCAGAAAATGACCGCAAGAGTTGCCTCCTCAAAGTAGAGTCAACTTTATTGATGGGAATGGAGTAAAGCCCCTGGGACCTCCATTTGCTGACGTGGCACGACTCAAAATGAGAAGAAACAACTGTAAACTCTTATTAATAATTAGAACACGGAATGTACGTGATAAGAATCTAGGAAAATTAGAAATCATCGAAAGGGAAATGGAGCACATAAACATTGATATCCTAGGCATCAGTGAGCTAAAACGGACTGGAATCAGCCATTGTGAATCAGATAATCGCATGGTCTACTATCCCAGGAATGACAACTTAAAGAGAAACGAGTTTGCTTTCATCACCAAGACCGTCACCTCAAGGTCTCTCCTGAAGTACAATGCTGTCAGTGACAGAATAATATCCATACGCCTACAATGCAGGCCAGTGAATGTGATTGTTATTCAAATTTACACACCAACCACAAAGGCCACAAATGATAAGGAAGATTTTTACCATCCCCTGCAGTCTGAAATTGATTGAACGTGCAATCAGGATGCACTGATCATTAATTACTGGTGATTGGAATGAAAAAGCAGGAAATAAAGAAGACTCAGTAGTTGGAAAATAGGGCCTTGGTGACAGAAAAGATGCTCGAGATCGCATGATTTTTGTCAGACCAATGACTTTTTTATTGTAAATATATCTTTTCACCAACATAAACGGCAACTATATACATGGAACTTTCTAGATAGAACATGCAGGAGTCAAAGTGACTACATTTGTGGAAAGGGATGATGGAAAACCTCATAGCAGAAGTCAGAACAAGACCAGGTGCTGACTGTGGATCAGACTGTCAATTGCTCATTTGCAGGTTTAAGCTAAAACTGAAGAAAATTAGAACAAGTGTTTGTGAGCCAAGGAATGACCTTGAGTATAACCCACCTGAGTTCAGAAACCATCCCAAGAACAGATTTGATGCATTAGACACTAATGATCAAAGACCAAATGAGTTGTGGCATGACATCAAAGACATCACTCATGAGGAAGGCAAAAAGTTTATTAAAAAGACAGGAAAAAAAGAAAAGACCAAGTTACATGTCAAGAGACTCTGAAACTTGCCCTTGAACGAGTAGCAAAAGTAAAAGGAAGACATGACGAAGTTAAAGACCTAAACAGAAGATTTGAAAGGACAACTAAACACAAAGTCAACGCTATAATGACATATGCAAAGAGCTGGAGATAGAAAATCAAAGGGGAAGACCACACTCTGTTTTTCTCAAGCTTAAGGAACTGAAGAAAAGATTCAAGCTTCTAGTGGCAATAGTAAAGGATTCTACATGAAAAATATTAAACGGCACAGGAAATATCAAAAGAAGATGGAAGGGATACACAGAGTCATTATACCAAAAAGAATTGGTGCATGATCAACCATTTCAAGAGGTTGCATATGATCAGAAACCAATGGTACCAAAGAAAGAAGTGGAAGCTGCCTTGAAGACACTGATGAAACACAAGGCTCCAGGAACTGATGGAACAACCAATAAAGATGTTTTAACAAACAGATGCAGCACTGGAGGTGCTCACTTGTCTATGCCAAGAGATTTGGAAATCAGCTAACCTGGCCAACTGACTGGAAGAAATCCATTATTTGTGCCTATTCCCAAGAAAGGGGAATCAACCGAATGTGGAAATTATCCAACAGTATCATTAATATCACAAGTAAAGTTTTGCTAACAATCATTCAAAAGTCACTGCAGCAGTATACTGACAGGGAATAGCCAGGAAATCAGGCCAGATTTAGAAGAGGCCAAGGAACCAGGGACATCATTGCTGATGTCAGACAGATATTGGCCGAAAGCTGAGAACACCAGAAAGATGTCTACCTATGTTTTACTGACTACGCGAAGGCATTTGACTATGAGGATCACAACAAATTACAGGTAACATTGTGAAGAATGGGAATAGCAGGGACTTAATTGTACTCATGAAGAATGTGTACGTGGACCAGGAGGCAGTTGTTCGAAAAGAACAAGGAAACACTGCCTGGTTTAAAGTCAAGAAAGGTGTGCATCAGGGCTGAATTCTTTCACTGTACCTCTTCAATTTCTATGCTGGGCAAATAATCTGAGAACCTGGACTTTATGAAGAAGGTGGCATAAGGATTTGAGGAAGACACATTAACAACAGGCAATATGCAGATGACACAACTTGCCCAAAGTGAAGAGTTGACACCCTACATGAGGAAGGACAAAGAACACAGCCTTCAGTATGGACTGCGCCTCAACATCAGCGAAAGTCCTTGCAACTGGGTTGGTGAGCAACTTTATGATAAATGGAAAAAATATTGAGGCTGTCCAAGAGTTTGTTTTCCTTGTTTCAGCAATCAACACCTTTGGAATCAGCAGTCAATAAATCAAAAGATGCATTGCACTGGGAAAAGTTGTTGCAAAAGACCTCTTTAAAGTGCTGAAACGTAAAGATGTCACACTGAAGACCAAGGTACACCTGATTCATACCAAAGTGTTTTCAATCACATCATAGGCTTGTGAAAGCTGGACAGTGAATAAGGGAGACAGGGGAAGAATTGATGCTCTTGAATGATGGTGCTGGAGATGAATATTGAATACACCATGGACTGCCAAAACAGTCAACAGATCCATCCTGGAAGAAGTGCTACCAGAGTGCTCCTTGGAAACAAGGATGGCTAGACTGCATCTTATGTATTTTGGACATGCTATCAGGAGGGACCAATCCCTGGAGAAGGACATCATGTTTGGGAAAGTGGCAGGTCAGTGAAAAAAAGGAAGACCCTCTAGTAGCTAGATTGACAGAGTGGCTGCAACAATGGACTTTAAGCATAAAAGGATTGTGTGCACTGCTGGTGTTGGGAGTGTTTCGTTCTGTTGTACATAGGGTCGCTATGAGTCAGACCTGACTCGATGACACTTAACAACATGTCATTAACCATAATGGCTCTGGTCTGAGTTCAGCTCTCCCTGCCTTTGAATAATCACAAAACTTAGAATTGTTTTGCAACTCAGATCTATGATGATATAGATCTGAAAGTTATCTTACCATCCACAATTTTCAAGTGGCCATTTCAATCAAGACAGCATTTTAGACAGTGGCAAATGGTAATCAATACCCACTGAGGTTTAACATGTAGGTCACATTTCCAAATACCTGGGCTGTCCAAGTCTGTTGAATGCAGCTCCAGTGGGCTGTGTTAGGCAATGCAGGATGCATGTCCTGCATGCTCAGAGAAGAGGTGGGAGGATGGATATCAGGTCAAGTCAGTGCCCAAGGTGATGCTTGTGGGCTGGACCACCCCCATTACGAATCGAGTTAAACTATCTCTGACTTGGATGGCATTGTTCCCAGCCTTTCGTTATCCCAAAGTTGCAACCCAAAATTACAGCATTCAGATGGTACAGAGAACCCCAAATTAAAAACTTTTGTCCTGGACAGGCATGGCGGCCTCCCAGCGACTTGGGAGGCTGAGGCAGGAGGATCGAGTGTTCAAGGCCAGAGGCAGCCTGTGGTAACTTGGCGAGACCCTGACTGAAGATGAAAAGTAAAAAAATGGGCTGGGGGTGCAGCTCAGTGATAGGGTGCTTGCAAAGTATGCGTGAAGCCCTGGGTTCAATCCCCAAGTACCATAAAAGAAAAGAAAAGAGAAGGGAAGGGAAGGGAAGGGTAGGGAAGGGAAGGGAAGAAAAGAAAAGAAGAAAAGCAAAGCACTGTTCTTGCCCTTCTCTCTTCTCCTGCTCACTTGGGTCCAACTAAACTCAGCTTCTCAAAGGCACCACAAACTTCCAAATGGACTACACATCCAATAGCTTCTCCATGTTCATTCTTCTGATCCTCCCAGACACTGACCTCCATGTGTGTTCTCCTTTCCAAAGCCCCAACTTCTCTCCATTTCTTTGCAGTCTTTCTCATTCTCTTGTGCCTCTAATTTCTTTCATTTTTCTTCTTCTTCTACCTCCCACCCCCCTTTTCCTTAGGGCACTCACACCTTAGCATATGATTCTCATACCTATATGCAAAGGACTCCCCTGGTCTGCCCTGATGTTGCCCTCCTGATTTTCAACAGAGGATTTCTGACTGTCTTCTGGACCTCACCGTGTGCTGTGGGGAGCACCTGAGTCACAAAGGTGAAAACGGAGCTAACGTCTGACTCATAGCGACTCTACATATGACAGGCGAAAACACTATTGTCAGTGCTTCTCTGCTGTTCATAGGGTTTTCAATGGCTGTTTTTTGGGAGTGCGTTGCCGAGTCCTTCTCCCAGGCCTACAGTACCTGGTGTTCCCAGGTGGTCTCCCATCCAAGTACTAACCGGGTCTGACCCTGCTTAGCTTCTGATTTCTGACCCCACAGTGGTATGGCTGCAGGCCAATTTATAGGAGGTATTTTCTCCACTTTATATTTTTTTATGTAGTATTATTTATAATATCTTATCTCTAGGGATATTGATAGATTCACTTTCTTCTTATTTAATGTTTTGTGTTTGCTTTGGCCTCAGCTTCTCATGTTAGATTGTCCTCAAATGCCTTGATGACCCTTGGTGGTCCATGTAACTGTGGGAGGGGGGCATTTAAGGCCAATTCGAAGTTCTATGCGCAAGGTGAGGTTTGCAGCTGCGGGCTCACAGTAGGACGATTTGGTTGCATAATTTCTTTAAGGGAATCTCCAGGGTCAGTATCTTTAGATCTTCTTCTTGAGTTAGTAAGATTCCCTGGTGACACTTCTTCTAGTTTTCTGCCTGGAGTTACAAGTGTTCTGGAGGCAGAGATGGGAGACGGCTGGGGAGGGAGGTGGTTTTCAATACTGTGTGTGTGGACATCTAATGACATTCAGGGTTCTGTCTCAGTCCTGTCCATAAAAGAATGCCCTAGTCCAAGATCACTCTGTTGTCCTCTCTCTGGGAAACAAACTTCTATGTTGCCAGGGTTGGGAAGGGGCAGTGTCCTAGCTACATGGATTGGGATAGGGGACCTGGAAGTAATTTCCTCTTTTTCCTCTTTCTTTTCTTTCTTTTCCCATTCTTTCCTTTTCTTCCTTTTTTGCCTTTTTCTTTTTTCCTTCATTGAGACAGGATCTCACTGTGTAGCCCAAGCTGCCCTCAAACTCATGATCCTCCTGTCTCAACCTCCTGAGGGCTGGGATTAACAGGCATGCACCACCACGCCCAGCTTTGGTCATGGTTTCTTGAATAGGCTTTCCGCCAACCACATTTGGTACAGTGTGGTACTGGATCCCCCAATGTCAGAGCCTTCAGAGGGATCCACCTTATAAATCAGGCCGCTTCTCAGCTTTCCCCTGCCAGATTAAGGATTAACCTAAATCAGCTATTAATCTTCTACCGAGCTCTTCACTTTCAAAACTGTTTCCTCCTTTCCCATTTTGTCTTTGGCTATCTTGTTAGTCCTGATTTTGGCCTCTTTATTGTTGTCTTGGGGCTGGGGTTTAGCTTAGTTGGTACAGTGCCACTTTGTGCTCTCTGAGGCCCTGAGTTCGATCCCCGGCCCTGTGAAAATGGGAGAAGGACGTGCCAGGCCACTCTCGAAACAATCTCAAAGAATCAGCCACTGAAAACCCTATGAGGGTCGCTAGGACAGCACTTAATAGCAACATGGTTACCTTAGTGGGTGTATGGGGGGGGGAGCCGTACGTGGCATTCAGTAGGAAGGTCTGGATCCCCACTTTTCCATTCCCACTGCCCTGGCATCGGGGACTTCTTCAACAGACTCTGGCCAATCTCCTCACTTGTCCACCTAGCCATCACACTGCCACCAAGTTACTTTCTACATTTTCTCAAAAACCTCTCATCACCTCGCCACTGCCTCTAGCCAGGCCTCCACAGCATGGGCCCCCGGGGCGTGGATAGTCTGACCTGGATGTACTTTCCTAGCGCACACTGCCCACCTCCTACACCCAAGCCGCAGCCGTGTACGTTTTCACAGCGCACATCCCTCCTGGTGCATCGTGAGGGAAGAAATTACAGAACGGAGCCTGAGAGGCTGGGGGGACCTCATTACCTGGCTGCCCTAACTCGGCTCTCCCTCTTACCACTTGGTGATCCTGGGCAAATTACTTAATCTTCTCATCTGCAAAACAGCGCTCATAATAATGCCCACCTCTAACATTAGCGTGGGAATCTGTAGAGCGCTTAACAGCAGCAGTCCCCGTCTAGGAGGTGCAAGGCAAGCGTCAGCCACTGTAATCCCCTGCGTGTGCCTCTCCCTGAGGTTACTCAGTGTGGGACAGGGATCTCTCCCCATTTACTCAACACGTGTGGCATGCCGAGGATGCGACAGTGGCTAGCCACTGGGGACAACACGAAAAGAACACGACAAAAGGAAAGATTGCTGACTAACGGTTCAGATCTAACATGGCAAACGCTACACCGCAGAAAAGGCAGAGTGCAGAGAATACGGAGCCTTTCGGATCTCAGGGTCCAGAAATGAGGGGAAGGCTTCGCAGACCTGACGCGTGACATGGCGCTGGGTAAACGAGTAAGTAAGGCAAAGGTTGAGCTGCCATGACAGTGGATGGGAGAGCCGCAGGTGAGGCCAGACAGGCGGGTTGGGTGCCCTGGTCCAGGCCCTGCACAACCGGCTGGAGTCCACATTCCTACCATTCATCAATCTCAGCGTCCGAGCCCACGAGGCTGGGCTCATTTCGAGGCGCCAAAAGCAACGTGTTACTGAAAATGTGCCCACTTGACATTTTAAAAATGAATCAGGACACACTCCCAAATATGTTGAACTGAAGCAGCCAGAAACAAAAGAATACATACACTCTCACAGATCTATTTCTAACCAGGTAAGGCTGAGCTACCTTGTCCCAGTGCAATATAATCAGCCACCCAGGACCTCCCACGTGCTAGGCAAGTGCGTTCCCACTGACCTACACCCACCCCCTCACATTTCTGAAATACTGGACATAGCCTATATACAGTCATCCCTCTGTATCACACATTCAATCAATACACACTGAAAAAAATTACATCTGTCCTGAACATGTATGATTTCTTAATTATTCCCTAAACAATGTGGTATAACAGCTATGTACCTGTGCTAGTCATAGTAATCTCGGAGGATGTGCAGATTTTATGTGCAAGATAGTATGCTACTTTATGGTAGAAACTCGACCTCCCATGGATTTTGGTATCCTGAGGGGGTGGGGCAGAGTACTGGAAACAATTCCCTGTGGGTACCTGAGTAAGGATGGCTGTATAAATAAATATATGAATGTATGTTACTCCTGCCTCATTACTTTTCCTAAAAAGACTGGAGTTGATCTATTAATTTGTTTTGCATGGGAAATATCCCATACCTACAACACGGTTACACCTTGTTCTTTTCATAGGTATATAGTACTCCAACGAGTCCATATTCAGACTTAAAACAGATATTTCTAGTGTTTTACCATATGGCGTTGAACTTACTTGAACATGGGTCTTTTGATGTACTTTTTGAATTATGGCAGAGTCAGGCACAGTGCTGGGGAGTGTTTTGCTCTGTCGTACATAAGGTCGCTATGCGCTGGGCCAGACTCGATGCCACCTAAGAACAACAACAGGTACAGTGGTGCACACTTTTAGTTTCAGCTCCGTGGGAGGCTGAGGAAGGAGAGTTGTTTAACCCTAGGAATGTGAGGCCAGTCAGCGCAACACAGAGAGACTCCACCTCTCTGTTGTTGTTGTTATGCACCATTGAGTCAGGTCTGACTCATAGCGATCTTCATAGGGTTTTCATTGGCTGATTGTTTCGGCATTGTTCCAAGATTGCTTCGGGAGTGGATTACCATGCCCTTCTCCTGTTTTTTTGTGGTGCTGGGGATTGAACCTGGGTCCTCAGAGAGTGCAGAGCAGCACTCTACCAACTGAGTTAACCCCCACCCCGCCATCTCTCTAGATAAACAATAAGTAAAAATAAGTCCAGCTGGGGATGTGGCCCAATGATACAGAGCACTTACCTAGCATGCAGAAAGCGGAAGGTTCCATCCCCTGTAATGTAAAAGAAAATTAATAAAAAACCTTTGTTATTTGTTATTTTAATTAGCCAATCCTCTACTAAATCCCAGGGAACTTTCTGTTTCTACCTGAATTAAGTCCTACATTTCTTAATTACAATAATCAAATATTAATCAAATAAGATAGATTTCATGTCTAGTAGGTTCGGTCTTCCATTTGTCTACAAAAGAGCCATTTATAAAATATGTTAAGGATATCTTATTTTTACTTTTTTTGTGGTGCTGGGGATCAAACCTAGGATTGCACACATACTAAGCCAGTGTTCTACCACCAAATATGATGTCTTTCTCCAGGGATTGATCTCTCCTGACTACATGTCTGAAATATGTAAGATGCATATATCTGGCCATCCTTGCTTCCAAGGAGCACTCTGGTTGCACTTCTAGGACAGATTTGTTGGTTCTTTTGGCAGTCCATGGTATATTCAATAGACGTCTCCAGGACCATAATTCAAAAGCATCAATTCTTTTCCTGTCACCATGTCTGGGAGAGTGGCAGGTCAACAACAACAAAAAAGAAAACCCTCTACAGGATGGATTGACACAGTGTCTGCAACAATGGGCTTAAACATAAATAAGATTGTGTGCCTGGCACAGAATCGGGAAGTGTTTCGATCTGCTGTACATAGGGTCGCTATGAGTCAGACTCGACTCGACGGCACCTAACCACAACTACCATGAAGCTACACTCCCCACACAAGGGCATTTTACATGGCTTTAATTACAGAATCACCAACACAATACAGTTGCTGCTCATATTATATAAATCTAATAAACATGAAAATCTGTATTTACTGCTTCTCAAAAAGACAAAATATAATTAGTCATATTACAGTCATTTAAAATAAAAAAATTATCTAGAAATTAACAATTTTTTAAAAAAAGAATCATGTTCAAAAGCCAGAGGCCTAACAATACCTGACTGCAAAACATTCTACAAAACTACAATGATCAAAACAGCATGGTACTGGCATAAAAACCAGCACACAGACCAAGGGAACTGAATAGCAAATTCAGAAATTCTTTGATGCATTTACAGACAACTGAATTTTGACATAGGTGCCAGGAACACTGAATAGAGTAAGGTCCCTCTCTTTAACAGATGTACTAGGAAAACTGGATACACATATTCCTAAGAATGACAGTAGATTCACTCCTCTTCTCACCATGAAGTCAACCTGAAATGGATCAAGGACCTAAATGTAAGACCTGGAACTAAGAAATGACTACAAGAAAACACAGGGGAAACAATTCAAGACACTGGTGCAGGCAAAGATATTTTAAATAAGACTCTAAAGGCACAAACCAAAACAAAACAAGACAAAAGAACAAAATTAAGAAAATGGGATTTATTAAACCAAGAGGCTTCTGCACAGTGAGGAAAACCACCAACAGAGTGAAGAAATGGCCTGGGAAATTGAGAAACTCTCCACAAACTGTACATGTGAGAAGGGGTTAATATACAGCATATATAAAGAACTCAACTCAGCAACACAAAATCCCGAAACAAACAAAAACCAAAAAACCACCACAAATAATCCAATAAAAAAATAGGCAAAAGATGTGAACAGACATTTCTCAAGACTTGTAAATAACTAACAAGTATATGAAGAAATGGTCACTATCACTCAGCATCAGGTAAATGCAAACCAAAACCACAATGAGATAACGTTACCCCAGCCAGAATGGCTATTATCAATAATAATAATAATAATAATTTAAAAAAATAACAAATGGTGGAGAGGATACAGACAAAGGAGGATTTATACACCGTCCACGGGAATGTA
Source organism: Pedetes capensis (assembly GCA_007922755.1). Taxonomy (NCBI): domain Eukaryota; kingdom Metazoa; phylum Chordata; class Mammalia; order Rodentia; family Pedetidae; genus Pedetes; species Pedetes capensis. Next base: position 27,570 of record VMDO01005229.1, read on the forward strand.
CATTAGTATGGCCATTGTGGAACATAAATAGCATAGAGATTTCTCAAAAATAGAACTACCATGTAACAACAATCCCAACTGGGTATGTGCGCAAAGGAAATGCAATCAGTATGTCGAAGAGATACCTGCGTGGCCGTGTTTATGGGTACTATTTACCACAGCCATGATATGGAAGCACCCAAGACATCTGTCAATGAAGGGATGCATATGTATATATATATATATATATATATATATATATATATATATATATGCGCAATGGATTATTACTTCATTAAAAAGAATGAAATCCCGCATTTGCTGCAACATGAGCGGAACTAGAGAAAGTTACATCAAGTGAGGTGCGCCAGGCACACCAAGACAAATACTTCCTATTCTCACTCATTTGTGAAGCTCAAATGTTGATCATATACAAGTAGAGTATGCAACAGAGGTCACCAGAAGGAAGAAAACACAAGAGAAAAATAGGGATGGAGGCTGGACCCCCAATATGTCTGTCAGCTTGTCGTGCTGTGGGAGCCTGCAA